>JAVSCE010007731.1:600000-820724 GCA_032199065.1 Smutsia gigantea | reverse complement strand
CCTCTCTCTGTCATTCTCTTTCTGTCTTTGTGCATCTCTGTGTCATTTGTAAAAGAAAACACAATGGCAGGAGTGATAATCAGGAAAACTCGGAAAAATAAAATGCAACCAATTGTCAATTCCACTTCTAGATATATACCCAAGATAAATGGAAAGATGCATCCACGAAAAGACTTGTATGCAGATGTTCACAGCAGCATTATTCACAATAGGTAAAAAGTAGCAAACCCCCACATATCCATCAACTGATGAATGGATAAGTACAATGTGATATATCCATGCAATGAAATATTCGGCAATAAAAAGAAAGGAAGTACTGATACATGCTGCAACATGGATGAATCTTGAATGCATTATGCTACTTGAAAGAAGCCAGTCACAAAAGATGATATATTGTATGATTTCATTTGTATGAAATGTCCAGAACAGACAAATCCATAAAGACAGAAATAACTTAGTGGTTGCTAAGTACTGAGGGACTGAAGAGGAATGGGAGTGACTACTAATGGGTATGTTTGTTTTTTTTTGAGGGTAACGTTAAAATGTTCTGAAATTGTGATGATGATTGCACAGCCCTGTGAGTGTACTAAAAACATCAAATTGTACATTTTAAATGAGTGAAATATATGATATGTGAATTATATCTCAGTAAAGCTGTTAAATACACATGCAACTAATTTATCAAATCTTTATTGAAAACAGATGAAAATAGAAAAGTACTGATTCAAAGGAAAATAAAGTTTCTAAAATAAAAAATAGGAAGAATTAGAAACAGTTTAGCTGTGCAAAAGAGAAAATTGATTATGAATTAAACTTGAATAAGGGAGTTTACTCCAGAAAATACTTTCTCTTAAAGATTAATCTGTGTTGGTAAAATCCTGATGAAAAATTCTGCTTTCCAAATAACAAATTCAAAATGTCCTGAGTACCTCTAAACCTCTTTGATCTCAGAACTCCTCTAATATTAATTACTCATTGGCAATTCGTTGTGTATTTGTATGTATCACACACACACACACACACACACACACACAGCTGACTCTTGAACAACATGGGGATTAGGGGTTCCGACCCCCACCCAAAGTAAAAAAATCTATGTGTAACTTTTGACTCCCCCAAAACTTAACTGCTAATAGCCTACTGTTAACCAGAAGCCTTACCAATAACAAACAGTCGATTGACACATTTTGTATGTTATATATATTATATACCATATGTGTACTATAAGGTAGGGAAAAGAAAATGTTTTTTCTCCAAATCTCCAAAAAAATTTCCAATATATTTTATTGAAAAAAATATGCAAATAAATGGATCTATGCAGTTCAAATCTGTGTTGTTCAAGGGTCAACTCTCTCTCAATATATAAAATCTGGAGAAGCTGATCATCTTTATGTTGTGAAGGTTCACTTGAGTTGCCTTCTTAGTTGTACAAATGCAGAAACCCCTCTCCCAACATTCTCCTGGAATTAGGGTATCATAAAACTTTTTATGTGATTTGGAAAAAACTTCCTCACACCTTGTTTTACAGAGCTGGTAGATGAGGGAGAGTGAACCAATTTCATCTAGGGACTTCTGGAAGGGAAGAAAAAGATGTCTGACCTGTCTCCTCCGAATTTGAGGAAAGGTAGGGGGAAGTATCTAACCACAGCCCAGGAGCTGAGTGAAAGACCCTCTGAAATGAAATTATTCTCAGGAAATGGAGTCTGACTGGAGGCTAGGCTCAGACAAGTGCCAAATGCTTTGCTGGCTCAGGATGTAAGCCTGAGGATGCCTCATGGGCCATCACCTTGGCTCTCTGTGGAATTTGAAGATAAGGATTGAGCTTGTGACTCAAAAGGAGGGCAGGCTTAATGCCCAAGGTGGCACCTCATCTGAGCAGTGACAGATAAGCAATGCCACAAATAGTACACAGGTGCTTACAATAACAAGGGTGGCTTTGCTCCTTTTCTTTCCAATTGGCATTTGGAGAAGGGGCTTCCTTTCAGGCTGAATAAATCTCTATTTTCTTACTGATTGTCTACCTAGATGTTCTATATGTTATTAAAAGTGGATATTGAGGTCTCCAACTATTATTGTAAAATTGTCATTTCTCCCTTCAAATCTGTCAGTGTTTACTTTATATATTTTAGGGGTCTGTTGTTTGGTGCATATTTGTTTATAATTGTAGCTTCTTGACAGATTTACCCTTTTATCAATACGTATGTCCTTTTTGGGGCTTTTGTAACAATTTTTCTTTCAAGTCTATTTTTTTCTGGAGTATAGCCACTCCAACTCTCTTTTGGTTACTGTTTGCATGGAATATCTTTTCCCATCCTATCACTTTCAGTCTATTTCTGTCTTCAGATCTTAAGTGGTTTCTAATAGACAATAGGTAGTTAGTACATTAAGACTCTGTATCTTGCAGCTGAACTTGTTAAGAATTCCTATGATTGCTTAGCTGCCTCCTGACATATTTCCAAATAATCAATGAATAGATACTTATTGAGAACCTATCAGGTACAAAACAGTGTGCTATGAACTCTGTGGGTGTGTGTACTGAGTTCTGCTCTTCCTGGGGAGACAAAAAGCAGTAAGGGGTAAGGACTGTGACACAGTAGATACTATTAGAAGCTGACTGTGTGGAGCTCATCACAGGAGGTCAGAGAAAGGAGCCTGTCGTGAGAACAGCAGAAGTCAAAAGAAGCTTTGGCTGGTCATGAAGGATGTGTAGAATTCAGACGGACTGGAAGAATGAGAACATCCCAGCCAGGAGAACTGACGTGGGTGCAAGTGTGGAAGCAGGAAAGAGCACATTGTGTTCAATGATCTGTGGCAGATGGAGAGCAGATGTGGTGAGAAGAGAGGGAAGAACCCCTGTCTTTTATAATCCACTAATTCATTGACTGGCCTCTCAACCTCTTTTTTTTAATATAATTTATTTTGGTATCATTAATCTACAATTACATGTGCAATATTATGGTTATTAAACTACCCCTTCATCACGTCCCCCCCACCAACCCCATTACAGTCACTGTCCATCAGCATAGTGAGATGCTATAAAATCACTACTTGTCTTCTCTGAGTTGTACAGCCCTGCCTATGCCCACCCCAACAGTACGTCTGCTAATCGTAATGCCCCTTTTTCCCTCTTATCCCTCCCTTCCCACCCTTTTTCCCCAGTCCCTTTCCCTTTGGTGACTATTAGTCCATTCTTGGGTTCTGTGAGTCTGCTGCTGTTTTGTTCCTTCAGTATTTTTTCTTTCTTCTTATACTCCACATATGAGTGAAATCATTTGATACTTGTCTTTTTCGGCTTGGCTTATTTCACTGAGCATAATACCCTCTAGCTCCATCCATGTTGTTGCAAATGGTAGGATTTGTTTTCTTCTTATGGCTGAATAATATTCCATTGTGTATATGTACCACATCTTCTTTATCCATTCATCTACTGATGGACACTTAGGTTGCTTCCATTTCTTGGCTATTGTAAATAGTGCTGCAATAAACATAGGGGTGCATCTGTCTTTTTCAAACTGGGCTGCTGCATTCTTAGGGTAAATTCCTAGGAGTGGAATTCCTGGGTCAAATGGTATTTCTATTTTGAGTTTTTTGAGGAACCTCCATACTGCTTTCCACAATGGTTGAACTAATTTGCAGTCCCACCAGCCGTGTAGGAGGGTTCCCTTTTCTCCACATCCTCGCCAACATTTGTTGTTGTTTGTGTTTTGGATGTTGGCCATCCTCACTGGTGTGAGGTGGTATCTCATTGTGGTTTTAATCTGCATTTCTCTGATGATTAGCGATGTGGAGTATCTTTTCATGTGCCTGTTGGCCATCTGAATTTCTTCTTTAGAGAAGTATCTATTCATGTCCTCTGCCCATTTCTTAATTGGATTATTTGCTTTTTGTTTGTTAAGGTGTGTGAGTTCTTTATATATTTTGGATGTTAACCCTTTATCAGATACGTCATTTATGAATATGTTCTCCCATACTGTAGGATGTCTTTTTGTTCTACTGATGGTGTCCTTTGCTGTACAGAAGCTTTTCAGCTTGATATAGTCCCACCTGTTCATTTTTGCTTTTGTTTCCCTTGCCCGGGGAGATATGTTCATGAAGAAGTTGCTCATGTTTATGTCCAAGAGATTTTTGCCTATGTTTTTTTCTAAGAGTTTTATGGTTTCATGACTTACATTCAGGTCTTTGATCCACCTTGAGTTTACCTTTGTGTATGGGGCTAGACAGTAGTCCAGTTTCATTCTCTTACATGTAGCTGTCCAGTTTTTCCAACACCAGCTGCTGAAGAGGCTGTCATCTCCCCATTGTATATCCAAGGCACTTTTATCAAATATTAATTGACTGTATATGTTTGGGTTAATGTTTGGATTTTCTATTCTGTTCCACTGGTCTGTGGGTCTGTTTTTGTGCCAATACCAAATTGTCTTGATTACTGTGGCTTTGTAGTAGAGCTTGAAGTCAGGGAGTGTAATTCCCCCTGTTTTATTCCTCCTTCTCAGGATTGCTTTGGCTATTCGGGGTCTTTTGTGGTTCCATATGAATTTTAGAATTATTTGTTCCAGTTCATTGAAGAAAGCTGTTGGTAGTTTGATAGGGATTGCATTGAATCTGTAGATTGCTTTAGGTAGTATAGCCATTTTGACAATATTTATTCTTCCTAGCCAAGAGCATGGGATGCATTTCCATTTGTTAGTGTCCTCTTTAATTTCTCTTAGGAGTGTCTTGTAGTTTTCAGAGTACAGGTCTTTCACTTCCTTCGTTAGGTTTATTCCTAGGTATTTTATTCTTTTTGATGTAATTGTGAATGGAATTGTTTTTCTGATTTCTCTTTCTGTTAGTTCATCATTAGTGTATAGGAAAGCAACAGATTTCTGTGTGTTAATTTTGTATCCTGCAACTTTGCTGAATTCAGATATTAGTTCTAGTAGTTTTGGAATGGAATCTTTAGGGTTTTTTATGTACAGTATCATGTCATCTGCAAATAGTGACAATTTGACTTCTTCTTTACCAATCTGGATGCCTTGTATGTCTTTGTTTTGTCTGATTGCTGTGCCTAGGACCTCCAGTACTATGTTGAATAACAGTGGAGAGAGTGGGCATCCTTGTCTTGTTCCCGATCTTAGATGAAAAGCTTTCAGCGTCTCGCCGTTAAATATGATGTTAGCTGTGGGTTTGTCATATATAGCCTTTATGATGTTGAGGTACTTGCCGTCTATGCCCATTTTGTTGAGAGTTTTAATCAGGAATGGATGCTGAATTTTGTCAAATGCTTTTTCAGCATCTATGGAGATGATCATGTGGTTTTTGTTCTTCTTTTTGTTGATGTGGTGGATGATGTTGATGGATTTTCGAATGTTGTACCATCCTTGCATCCCTGGGATGAATCCCACTTGATCATGGTGTATGATCCTCTTGATGTATTTTTGAATTCGGTTTGCTAATATTTTGTTGAGTATTTTTGCATCTACATTCATCAGGGATATTGGTCTGTAGTTTTCTTTTTTGGTGAGGTCTTAGCCAGGTTTTGGTATTAGAGTGATGCTGGCTTCATAGAATGAGTTTGGAAGTATTCCTCCTCTTCTATTTTTTGGAAAACTTTAAGGAGAATGGGTGTTATTTCTTCTCTATATGTCTGGTAGAATTCAGAGGTGAATCCATCAGTTCTGGGGGTTTTGTTCTTGGGTAGTTTTTTGATTACCGATTCAATTTTGTTGCTGGTGATTGTTCTGTTTAGTTTTTCTGTTTCTTGCTTGGTCAGTCTTGGGAAGTTGTATTTTTCTAAGAAGTTGTCCATTTCTTCTAGGTTTTCCAGCTTGCTAGCATATAGATTCTCATAGTATTCTCTTATAGTTCTTTGTATAAGTGTGGGATACGTCGTGATTTTTCCTTTCTCATTTCTGATTCTGTTTATGTGTGTAGATTCTCTTTTTCTCTTAATGAGTCTGGCTAGGGGTTTATCTATTTTGTTTATTTTTTCAAAGAACCAGCTCTTGGTTTCATTGATTTTTTTCTATTGTTTTATTCTTCTCAATTTTATTTATTTCTTCTCTAATCTTTATTATGTTCCTCCTTCTGGTGACTTTGGGCCTCATTTGTTCTTCTTTTTCCAATTTCAGTAATTGTGTCTTTAGACTATTCATTTGGGAATGTTCTTCCTTCTTTAAATAGGCCTGGATTGCAATATACTTTCCTCTTAGAACTGCCTTTGCTGCGTCGCACAGAAGTTGTGGCTTTGTGTTGTTGTTGTCATTAATCTCCATATATTCTTTGATTTCTGTTTTGGTTTGGTTGTTAACCCATTGATTAATTAGGAGAATGTTGTTAAGTCTCCATGTATTTGTGAGCCTTTTTGATTTCTTTGTACAATTTAATTCTAGTTTTATACCTTGGTGATCTGAGAAGTTGGTTGGTAGGATTTCAATATTTTTGAATTTACTGAGGTTCTTTTTGTGGCCTAGTATGTGGTCTATTCTGGAAAATGTTCCCATGTGCACTTGAGAAGAATGTGTATCCTGTTGCTTTTGGGTGCAGAGTTCTGTAGATGTCTGTTAGGTCCATCTATTCTAGTGTGTTGTTCAGTGCCTCTGTGTCTTTACTTATTTTCTGTGTGGTTGATCTGTCCTTTGGAGTGAGTGGTGTGTTGAAGTCTCCTAAAATGAATGCATTGCATTCTGTTTCCCCCTTTAATTCTGTTAGTATTTGTTTCACATATGCTGGCGCTCCTGTGTTGTGTGCATATATATTTATAATGGTTATATCTTCTTTTTGGACTGGCCTCTTTATCATTATGTAATGTCCTTCTTTATCTCTTGCTACTTTCTTCGTTTTGAAGTCTATTTTGTCTGATACAAGTACTGCAACACCTGCTTTTTTCTCCTTGTTGTTTGCATGAAATATCTTTTTCCATCCCTTCACTTTTAGTCTGGGGATATCTTTGGGTTTGAGGTGAGTCTCTTGTGAGCAGCATGTAGATGTGTCTTGTTTTTTTATTCATTCTGTCACTCTGTGTCTTTTGATTGGTGCATTCAGTCCATTTACATTTAGGGTGATTATTGATAGATATGTACTTATTGCCATTGCTGGCTTTAGATTAGTGGTTACCAAAGGTTCAAGGGTTGCTTCTTTTCTATCTAACAGTCTAACTTAACTTTCTTGTTAAGTTATTGTAAACACCATCTGATGTTTCTTTATTTCTCTCCCTTCTTATTCTTCCTCCTCCATTCTTTATATACTAGGTGTTTTATTCTTTGCCTTTAATTAGTATTTGGATGGTCTGCTTTCTTTGCTCTGATTTTATTTTCTCTGGTGACATCTTTTTAGTTTTAGGAGTGCTTCCATCTAGAGCAGTCCATTTAAGATATCCTGTAGTGGTGGTTTATGAGAGGCAAACTCTCTCAACTTTCGTTTGTCTGGAAATTTCTTAATCCCTCCGTCATATTTAAATGATAATCGTGCTGGATACAATATTCTTGGTTCGAGGCCCTTCTATTTCATAACGTTAATATATCATGCCATTCTGTTCTGGCCTGCAAGTTTTCTGTTGAGAAGTCTGATGATAGTCTGATGGGTTTTCCTTTGTAGGTGATCTTTTTTCTTTCTCTAGCTGCCTTTAATACTCTCTCTTTATCTTTGATCTGTGCCATCTTAATTATTATGTGTCTTGGTGTTGTCTTCCTTGGGTCCCTTGTGTTGGGAGATCTGTGGGCTTCTGTGGACTGCAAGACTATTTCTTTCCCCAGCATGGGAAAGTTTTCAGCAATTATTTCTTCAAAGACACTTTCTGTCCCTTTTTCTCTCTCTTCTTCCTCTGGCACTCCTATAATGCGAATATTTTTCCGTTTGGATTGGTCACACAGTTCTCTTAATATTCTTTCATTCCTAGAGATCCTTTTATCTCTCTCTGCCTCAGCTGCTCTGTATTCCTGTTCTCTGATTTCTATTCCATTAACATTCTCTTGCATCTCATCCAGTCTGCTGTTAAGCCTGTTGATCGCTTGTCTGATTTCCGCATTGTCTTTCCTCACTTCCCTCACTTCCTCCCTCAGCTCTTGCACATTTCTCTGTAGGTCCATCAGCATGGTTATGACTTTTATTCTGAATTCTTTTTCAGGAAGACTGTGCATTTCCATCCCTTCAGGCTCCCTCTCTGGGGTTGTCTGGTTGATTAGTCTGAACCATATTCGTCTGTCTTTTCATGGCTATAGAAGTGGTCGCTGGTAGTTGCCACGTATGTCTGCTGGGCTCTTTAAGACTTTAAAAAGAGAAAAAAAAAGAAAGAAAGAAAAGAAAAAACAAAACAAAAACAAAAAAAAACACCCACCGGGCGTAGATTCTGTGGGGATGCTGTAGGTGGCACTGTTGCCCCCCTGTTCTGCAGCTGTGGCCGCGTTGCTCCGCAGGGCCCTTTATAGCTCTGGCCGGAGTGGGAACGAATGGGAGGCTGTTGATCTCTGTGAGAAGTCTAAGTGTAGCCACGCTTTCCCAGTCACCAGCTAAGTGCTCAGCAACTCCCCAGGACTCCCAGCCTGCTGGGCTGAGTTTGCCGGGCGATCCGGCTCCTCCGCTGGGCTCCTGTCTCTTTAAGACCCCTGAAGAAAGCGCGTGCTTTTCTTTTTTTTTTTTTTCCCTCCCCGGGAGCCGGCTGCAAGCACCCTGGCGCATTCCCCGCTCAGATCCTGCCCCTCTGTCTCTCCAATCTCTGCTACACCATGTTATGTGTGTCAGCGCTCCCCGCCCAGATCACCGAGGCTGGTTATTTCGCAGGGTGTACTTCCACTCCCTCCCGGCTCTGAATCCTCTTCTCCCGCCAGTGCACTGGGGTGGGGGAGTGCTCGGGTTCCGCCGGGTCGCAGCTCCGTATCTTACCCACCTCTTGGGGTGCCGAGTCCTCTCAGGTGTAGCTGCATGCTGTGTGCTTTCCTGTGTATCTGGTCTCTCTTTTAGGAATAGCTGTATTTGCTGTATTTTCGTAGATAAATATAGTGTTGGGAGAAGATTTCTGCCACCCTACTCACACTGCCATCTTCCCAGAAGTCCGCTTTTTCTTTTTTAAATTAACCACTTTAAGGTGAACAGATGAGTGGCACATAGAATATGTGCAAACACCACCTCTGTCTAGTTTCATTTTCATCTCTTCAAAATAAAACCCTGTGCTTATTAAGCAGTTACTCCTCATTCTCCCCTCAGCCCTGACAACCACCACTCTATACTTTCTGTTTTATGGATTTACCTATTCTAGAAATATCATGTAAATGGAGTTGTACTATGTGTGATCATTTGTGATTGGCTTCTTTCACTTAGCATGATGTTTTTGAGGTTCATCCACGTTCCTTTGTAGTATGCTGTGTATGGTTATACACATTCTGTTTATCCATTCACTGTTGACGGACACAGGTTGTTTCCACCTTTTGGCTACTGTGAGTAGTGCCGCTATGAACATTCACAGATAAATAGTTGTTTGAACACCTGTTTTCAATTCTTTTGGGTGTATGCTTAGGAGTGGAATTGCTGGGTCATGTGGTAATTCTGTGTCTGCCTTTCTGAGGAACTGCCACACTCTTTTTTCACAGCATCTGAATACGTATTCCTTTCTTTTAAAAAATTTTTATTTTATTTTATTTTTTCAACATTTTTTATTGGAATAAAGTTGACATACAATATTATATTGTTTCCAGATGTACAACATGGTGACTCGAAATTATATATATTACTAGATACTTGCCACCACACATTCTGTCCTTATTGTCCCATGTAACTCAAGGAGATCTGAGATGCCAAGGCCATCCATCCCCTTTACGATTCCCATGGCCTTTAGCAGGATGGTCCTTACTGGTTTGGATGGGCTCTGGGCTGGTAACTTGGATGGTGTGATCTGACACTCAGGAATAATCACAGCTGAGGGCCCCTAACACCCCTAAGGAGCTGTGTCCTAGAACAGCCTCCCTCTAAGCTGCTGGGAGAGGCACATCTGGGTGATGTTTCTCCAGTTCATCTGTCCAGGCTTTCTGCCTGGCAGCCTCCCCCAGAGCAGTGCTGAGAGGTGGCAGGCTGGTTTGGGCTGAATCTCAGGTAGGGTCAGGGCTGAAGGATGGTCTGTCTCTCCAGAGACACAGGCCTTTGTTGTGAGTCAGGCACCATCCATCATTAGGTGTGTGAATGCCAACTGGATGCCCCCGGAAAGAGTTGAAACAGGGTCAAGACTCTTGGGCTTCACCTCTCACCTATACACTGTGACCTCAAGCAAATCCCTTCCTCTCTCAGGGTCTCAGTTTCTCAAGTGTCAAATGAGAGGGACCTATTAAATGATCACCCTGGCCATCTTGGGGCAGAGCTCCTTCTACCCCAACCTGTTCCAAAGCTTTTCCCTCTCTCTCTCTGAATCTTCATAAATCTAGATTTTGCAGCTGACTGCATGCACAACATAATCAAGACAACCTGCTTGGGCCCCTCGTCCCTGCTCTCCGTGTGTGTGTACTCTCTTGACTGTCAGCTGCATGTGGGGGCTGAAAGTCAGCTACAGAGGGCATTCATTATTAGCATCCATATCTTCCTGCAGCTGTACCCTACAAGCCGCAGCTGCCCCAGCAGACAGATGATGAGATGTACTCCCCTCAATTGGCCCCTAGTGATGTTGGAACTGCCCAGTGCTGCAATGGGAGGCAGCTCCCTGTTACAATGCTGAGCCCAAAGTCACTGAGTTCATCCACATCAACAGTGACACTACTAAGTGCCCCCCAAGTGCCCATGCCCAGGGGCCTTGGATGGCTGAGCAGAATTTGGGGTGTCTGTCTCTCACACACCCACAAATGGCTATCATGGAGCCTGCTCTTTGCATACTAAGTATCTACTAGAGATGCTTCTCTACTATGTTCTATTCTAGTATTCCAATCAAATGTTGACTCTGTTTCATAACATACATAAGTGTCTTTGACACACCCAAAATGCTATAATAAAGTAAAATGTATTGTTTCTATTGCTATTATGATTATTGACCAAATCTTATAAATACAACAGACACAAATGACAAGTGCCTAATTGCAGTTTCAAGATGATTTGCAGGACCTAAATATTTTTAAGTTTCCATTTAGGAAATCTAATGTTATTGAACCTGTCTTTTAAATATGACATGATCGAAGCCAATGTGTGGGCACCCTCTTTATGGGGGGAGGTGGTGTGTTGTTTGAGGAATGTTCTCTTCATGTCACAGACCCCTGCTTTTCAAAGGGCCCGTAAATTGCCCTATTTAAGAGTGGGTTTCATGTGATCCCTGGGGCTCCACTGCCCCATCCCTTGACATCCTCTCAAGGACCAGAGGTTTCCAAGACTCCTGACAGGGTAAGGACCCTTGGCCACCGGCAGCACCAAGGGCCTTGGTAATGAAGGGCAGGGGAGGCAGCAAAGGCCTTGACAGAAAAGATGGACACTGGCCTCCTGCCTTTTAAGTGTTGCCGATGTTGGCAAGGGGATGCCACTGATAGATGAGGGGCGGGATGAGGGCAGGGGATCGACTAAATGACCCCTAAGCAGTTCCCCCACTGTGAGATTCTGGGCTCTTGAGAAAAGCTCTTTAAGACCAAGGATTCTGTGCCATGTGGCCCTGCCTTGCCAAGAAGGGTACTCTTGGCCTCTCATCTCACATGCCATCTGCATCTCCCCAGGCAGGGCAGGGGATGTGCTTTTCCCCATACAAGGTGCCTAGGGTGGCTACGAAAAGGACTCTTGCTTGATTCACTGACTCTGGGCAACAGTGTCAGGAGTGGGTGCATGTGTAGGAGGCGTCTATCCATAGCTTTATCCTTATCCTCGGCCCCCAGGCACTCTGCTAGGTGGCAGAGCACAGAGAGGAGAGACTGTGTGTGGGTCGGCAGTGAATACAGGATGCCCATCCATCAATCCAGGAGATCAGTGCCGGCTCCTCCCAGACCTCTCTCTGCTCTCTGCTCCTTAGGCCAGGGCTCTGGACTGGCCGGGGCAGTCGGATCTGTACTCAGTGGGAGGCTAGCAGAACCCATGGGCCCCTTCCCTCCCATGTCTCCAGGGGTGAACTCCCCACTCACGCTGACCAGGAGCCTATGTGATATTTAAAATTAAGAATTAGAAAAGGCTTCAGTGCACGCACAATATACTTCTCTTTTGTGCCTGGAATCCCATCATTAGCAGTTCTCACCTTTGAGTTTTAATGGTTTACATGTTTATGGAAAGGGGAGAGTGTTCACTTGAAGACCTCTCTCTTCCGCATTATATTTTTCCTAGGATAGTAGGGCCCTGGGGTGGGACCCCTCAACAGCTCTGGAGCAGGATGGGGGTGGAGGTCCCTCAAGTGGGGCAGGTGTGTAGAAGACCAGCTTTCTGTGAGTGTCACAGCAGTGCATCAAGGAGTAGGCAGGCAGGAAGAAGGGGTACGCTTGTTGTGAGTGGCTGCTGTAATTTTCATTCAATTCAGTCTGGCTGGCTTACTAAATCAGTGTTGGGAAAACACAGTGCTCTCCTGGGAGGAGAGGTGTTAGGTAAAAATAGAAGGTATTATCATTGCAAGGCAACTGGGGGACGTCATGTCACTCAGTGTAGCTCAGGGAAGAAGCAAGAGTCCCTGCCATGGACTGCAGGGCTGCAAGTGACTTGCTTCCTTTTGCTTGTTCCAAGAGAAATAGCTCCTCAGGATTCACAGTCAGGGTGACCTGGGCACACCCAGTGCCCTCTCTGGGCCCTTGGCCTCTTCACTGCTGGGCACACTGAGGCACCTCCATTCTCAGGGGGCACCTGATCTAATTCTGACCATGCTGGGAAGTGAAGGTAGCAAGGAATTACCACTCTCCACTCAAATGCTGAGCAAGACCTCTGCCTTCCACGATACACCGCTGTGGGTTTTATTTTTAAACAGCTGTATTGAAATATCTACACTCCATACAAGTCATCCATTTAAAGTGTATGATTCAATGGTTTTTAGTATATTCACAGATCTATACAACCATCATCAGTTTCGGAACGTTTTCATCACCCCCAAAAGAAATCCAGTCCCCTTCAGCTATTGCCCCCCACCCCGCCTCCCTATCAATACCCCAAGCAGTGACTCTACCTCCTGTCTCTATTGATGTACCTAATGCAGACCTCTCATAGAACTGGAAGCGTATGCGTGACGCGCTTTTTTCACGTAGCATCATGTTTTCAAGGTTCATCCATCTTGTGGTTTGTGGCTCCTTTTTATGGCCACATAATATTTATTATTCCCTTTTACAGATATACTACATTTTGTTTATTAATCTATCAGTTGTTAGACATTTGGGTTGTTTCTACCTTTTGGCTTTTATGAACCATCTTTTGTGTGGACATACATTTTCATTTCTCTTAGGAATATATCTAGGAGGGCAGTTGTTGGATCATATGATAATTCTGTTTAATCATTTGAGAAACCCCACCTTGTTCTTCACCACAATTATCAAACAACTACAATTTATCAGGGGCTTGCCAGGTAACCATTCAACAGATACTTATTTATCTCTTTTTATGTTCCAAGCATGTCCTGGAAGCTGGGGAAACAGCACTGTGCATGGAGGTCAGTCAGCCAGGCAGCTTGGCCACTACGAGAACTTTGGTCATTACTCTGAATAGAACGCAGAGAACTTGGAGGTTTGTTTTTTCCCCAAAAGGTTTATTGAAATATGATTTACAAACAAGAAGCTGCACACATATGAAGTGTACAATTTCATGAGCTCTAGCATGTGTGTATAACTATGAAGCTACCACCCCAAGACAACGAACATCCCCCTAAATTCCCTCGTGTCATTTTGTAATTCCTTCCTCCTGCTCCTCCTTTGCGCTTTCTCCCAGACAGCCAGTGATCAAACTACAGACTAGTTGCAGTTTCTAGAAGGAAACTGTATGTGCTCTTTGTAGTGTGGCTTCTTTCACTTGGCGTAACTATTCTGAGGCTTCTCTGTACTCTTTGTTGTTTCAGTAGTTCGTTCCTTTTTACCGCTCAGTAGTAGTCCCTTGTGTGGATGTACAATGATTTGTTTATGCATTTCCTAGATGATGGGCATTTGGGATGTTTCCAGTTTGGAACTATTACAAACAAAGCTGCTATGACCATTTGTGTACAAGTCTTTGAATGGACATATGCTTTGGTCTCTCTGGTGTAAATACCTAAGAGAGGAATGGCTGGATCACACTGTAGATGTATATTTAGCTTACAAGAAATTAACAGACTGTTTTCTAAAATGATTATGCCATTGTACCTCCACCACCAGTGTATGAGAGCTGCATTTGCTCCACATCCTTTCCATCGCTTAGTACGGATGGTCAGTCTTTTTAATTTTAGTCATTATAAGATGTCTGTAAGGATATCTCATCATGATTTTAATTTGCATTTCTCAGTGACTAGTGATGTTGAACATCTTTTCATGATTATTTGCCATCTGCATCTTCTTTGGAGAACTATTTAAATCTTTTGTGAATTTTTTGAAGTTGGGTTGCTTGTTTTCTTATTGAGTTTTTTAAAATTGAAATATAGTTGATATATAATAGTCTATTGGTTTCAAGTATACAACATAGTAATTCAACAGTTATCTATGTTATTAAATGCTCACCCCAACTAGTGTAGTTACTATCTGTCAACATAGAAAGAAGTTACAGAACTATTGACTATATTCTCTATGCTCTACTTTCATCCCTGTGACTAATTTATATTACAATTGAGACTTTGTGTCTCTTTATCTCCTTCACCTATTTCACCCACCAACTCCAACCCCTCCCCCATGGTAACTTCTCAGTGTCTGTGAGTCTATTGTTGTTTTGTTTGTTTTGTTTTGTTTTTTAGATTCCACATATAAGTGAAATCACTCGGTATTTGTCTTTCCCTGCCTAGCTTACTTCACTTAGCACAACACCCTTTAGGTCCATCCCTGTTGTTGCGAATGACAGGATTTCTTTCATTTTCATGGTTGCATAATATTCCATTGTGTATATGTACCACTTCTTTATCCATTCATCTGCTGATGGATACTTAGGTTTCATCCATATCATGGCTATTATAAATAATGCAGCAATAAGCATAGGAGTGCATATATCTTTTTTGCATTTTTCACATGATTTTGTTTTCTTTGGGTAAATTCCTTGAAGTGAAATTACTGGGTCTTATTATTGAGTTTTGAGAGTTCATTATATATACTGGATATAAGTGCTTTATCAGCTATATGATTTGCAAGGATTTTCTCCCAAACTGTGGCTTATCTTTTCTTTCACTTAGTAGTGTCTTTCAATGATTAATTTTATGAAGTCCAGTTCATCAGTTTGTTTCCTTTTTGGGTCATGCTTTTGATGTTATATTTAAGAAAACGTTGCCTAATCCAAGGCCACAAAGATTTTCTCCTACAAGTTGTACAGATGTAGGCTTTACATTAAAGTCTGTGATTCATTTTGAGTCGGTTTTTGTATATGGTGAGAAGTATGAGTTGAAGTTCATTCTTTTGCATTTAGCTCTCCAGTTGTTCTGGTACCATTTGCTGCAAAGACTGTTCTTTCTCCTCTGTGTTGCCTTTGTACCTTTGTTGAAAGTCAGTTGTCTATATGTGTGGGTCTATTTCTGGGCTTTATTCTGTGTCATTTATCTATTTATCTATCTTTATGCCAATTTATAATAAACTTGAAGTTAGATGGTGTAGCTCCAGCTTTCTTCTTCTTTTTTTTTAAATTGTTTTATTTATCCATATAAATTTTAGAATCAGCTTGTTGATTTCTACAAAAAAGCCTCCTAGGATTTTGACTGGGATTTCATTGGTTCTACAGAACAATTTGGGGGGAGAATTGACATCTTAAAAATATTTAGTTTTATAAGCCATGAACACAGCTTCTCTCCATTTGTTTAGATCTTTGGTTGCTCTCAGAAATGTTTTTAGTTTTAGGTGTCCATGTCTCTGCAGGGTGTCAATGCTCCTACATGTTTTAGCATGGAATGGTCAGTAGGTGAACTCCAGGTCTGTAACAAGAGTTATTCTGGCTGATTGATGGAGCGGGAACCCTCTCCTGGAGCCACTTGTTGGGAATACGGAGAGGGTCATGAACATGTGGTGTCAGCAACTGCCCGCTTTCCCTGCCAGAGTGTGTCCTGGGCATTGGTAAATCTTTCTGACTGCCATTCTGCAGAACTACAAGTTCATCCCAAATGCCAGAGAGCTTCATGGCCAGCCCAAGCCTGGCACCAAAATCCACAGAAGCAAGACTGAGCTTGTTTTGCAGAAAGCCAGCTCTTTCCTCACACTCAGCTTTATGCACATCCTTCCTGACACAACTCAGATCTGCATATGTCCCCTGAATCATTTTCTTGGACACCACTCTTAAGTTTCTCAAGGAAAATACCCACAGGTGAGAAATAGCCAGATCAGTGTTGTCGATGCCAGGAGGCAAGAAATAGTGGTATCAGGGTCATTCTGGAGCCCAGATGTTGTGTGGATTCTTCCACTAGGTGTTTCTAAGTTTGGTCCATTCCCCTCATCCATACCCTGTCATCTCATGCTGGTTAAAGCCATGGATGCTAGGCTGCCCTCCATGCCTCTAGATTTTCAACTCAAATAATTTCTGCATGGGGTAGGCTAGACTTATCCTTACATATCACTATAGTCATTGTATTGCTCTCCTGCTCGAGAACCACCTGTGAGTTCCCAATGCCCTCCAAATTCCTTGGCCTGTTATTCAAAGAAGCCCAACATCTGGCCCTTCCCCACGAGCTCTGAATACTCTGTTCTGGCCAGACAAGTGTGTTCACTGGCCCTAGCATGTTCCCACTCCAAAGCCTTTGACCATGCATTCCCTGTACTACCCTTCCCCAGACCCACCTGCCCAAATCTCACCTCTCCTTAAAGATCCGTTCAAATCCCATTTTTCTACGAAAAGTTACTAATCATTCTGGCCCACCTGGCCATCTACCACTCCTTAGATTTAATTACAGGTTTTATTTTACAACATGCTCTCACCTTTGTTAGTTCTATTTAACATAATCAATTATTAACTAATAATCATTAATAAGAGCTCCCCTTTAAGGAGAGCTCCAGTGTCTATGACGATACCACATACACATTCACACAACACATGCATCACACACACCTGCACATTTTTTGCTTGGTTTATAAATGTTTGTTTCCTTATAAAAATGTTCCTAACTCAAACATCAAAAGTCTGGACTCCCAACAACCCTAATTATAGATGGTGACGTGAAGATCAGAGAGTCTAAGTAACTTGCCCAAGTCCTACAGTGAGTGCTGTGGGTGGGACTTGAGACTATGCCTGCACCCCTCCCACTCGTGCGCACATGGGGCTGAGAGCCTCCCGCCACAGAGGAGAGGGACTGACGCTCAAGAGTTTGTCCCTCGCAAGGGCACACAGAAAAACAAGTGGGCCCTTCATTTTTAAGAATTGTGATAGAATACACATAATATAAAACTACTATTTTAACCATTTTAAAATGAGCAGGTCAACGGGGTCAAGTTCAATCCCAGTGTTGTGCAACCAGCAGTGCCATCAGGTTTCAGAACATTTCATCCCCCCAAAAGGAAACCCTGTACTCATCAAACAGTCACTCCCCACCACCTCCTCTCCAGCCCCCCACCCTCCCCTGCTCCTTGGAGCCATGGACCTGTGTTCTGCCTGTAAGAATTTGCCTATTCTGAGCATTGCATAAAAGTGGAATCAGATGCTATGTGACCTTTCACTGGGCCCTTTCATTTTAATGCTGCCGTTTTAGACACATCATCTATGTTGTAGTTTAAAATCACGTGTCAAATGGCTGTATCAAAATGGTATGAGCCCTTAATGATGGCACTCATACTGGAACCCAGGTTTTTTGATACCTAACAGCCAAGAAAATGTATCCTACTCCTGCCCTAGTGCTTTGCATCAGGCCCACAGTCTTGCATTTCCTCTATTTCAGGGAGGCCTGCCTTCTCTCTTTTCTTCCAGACCCAACTCCCACCCCAAAACACAACACCTGACGCAGAGCTGGGCAGCGTGGGCACGCACCAGCACTGGCTGAATTGCCTGCAGCTGGCAGGGCGTCTGGCCTGCTGCCTCCGCTGCCCCAGCCACCAGCCAGGCTCAGCCTTCCCTGGGCCAAACCATTAACATTTGAGTGGGAGGAGCTCCCCACGAAGCCGCACTGCCGACTTGGGTGTGCACCCTCTCCGAGCTTGTGCCGCCCTGGACCAGGATTCCCCATGTATGCAGCTGGACAAAGCACTCCCCAGCAGCTTGAATTATCCTCCTACTCTCTTGATTCCTCAAGTTCCAAGCAAAAAGCACCATAGATGTAAAGGCTTGTTAACTCTACATCTGGGGCCAGTGCTGATAGAGACACAGCAACTAGAGACAGAATTAGATGACTGCCACCATCCTCTGCCCACTCAGCAACTGGAAGAGCAGGTGACAACCCCCTGGACCTTCTAGAGAGCATGGCCTGCCCAGGCATGGTCTTCTCTTTCAGCTTTCGTACCTGGAAAGAAATACCCAGCCACTCCCGCCAACCTCTCTGCTCACTAAGCCAGAGAACGTATTTTGTTTCGAGGGATTTGAACACGATTTTCTGCTCTCAAGGGACCTTTCCTGCCAAGTCCAATTCCCTGTCACTCTCTCTGGCACCTGAACCCCGCCTTTGGAGAGTCTTTGTGGTGGATAAGGCACTGCCCTCTTTAAGCTCCTTGTCTCTAATAGAGTCAGGGCCAAGAGATGGCTGCAAGGTGGCAAACCATAATCTCCACTGACAAATAAAACAGTGTGCTTGATACACTGACACAGCTTCTACCCAGGACTGCCGGCTTTCTCCTTTCGCCCAGATTGCTCTCCCTGAGCTCTTCCTACATAGACACTGCAGAGCCACCTCCGACTCTCAGGATGAATCTTTCCCTGTGAGGGAGACACAGACTGCAGGCCTGTTCTATTGCTGGGCTTCTGCCCCTCAAGCTCTGGGCATGGATACGAGGTAAGTTCTTCATCTGTATCCCATGTGTACCTGTGTGTACCTGCAAGCAGGTGTGTAATGAACAGACACAGGCTCTCTGCCCACTGCTGCTTGACCCTTCTGGGCATGCTGTGGTCAGCACTGGTTTAAGGAGCTGTGTGCATGTAGGTTCCAAGTGCTGCACTTGGCTTGAGGCCGTCCATGCCCCAGCTTGTTCCTGAGGCTTCCCTAGGCTGGATGAGCCACCAGTCTGCCTCCCTACTTGCTCCCTTACCCTGAGTGTGACCTAACTGAGATCCAACTGTTTCTTTACTGGGCATTTCATTTGTTTCCAATTGTTAGGCTGTTATAAATAGTACTTCAAGGATCATCTTTGTGCGTTCTGTTTGTCATTGAAATGGCCTCAGTGGGAGCCAGACAAAGACGGGAGAGATGCTCAGAATCCAATTGGACTTAAATATATTTAAGATGTGTGGCCCTGCCAGACTGGAAGAGCATGAAAAGAATTCAGAAAAGCATTAAGCAGTCCACAGAGGAGTTCCAAAGTAGTGAGGAAGGAATCGGTGGGGCAGAGGCGGGGGGGTGCTTGCAGACTTGATGATGAAGGAAGCTGTCACCCAGGGCACAGGCTGTGAGACCACCCCATTTGGAGGGTGTGGATTGGGAATCACAACATTTAAGCAGATCTACTATATAATTGTGTTCAAATTATTCCTCTTGTCATAAGAAAAGTCTCCTTAGGTGTCTATAGCTCCAGATCTCTTGTCCCAGCCAAAAATGTAGCCTATGGGTAATTTCAGCCTAGCAAGAAAGTCACCCCAATTTGCTAAGAAAGGTAATCTCAATTCCCTTGGAATGTAAATTAGTGTTTCCTTAGTGAGTTAAAGTTTTTAACCCAGAGAAGACTTAGAATTGAGTATTTAATTAAAAAAACTATTTAGTTTAAATTAGTTACATTTTTTTTACATTATTAAAGTTAGGAATAATCTATATGTATTTGTTTTTTGAAAGTTTATTTAAAGTGACTGATAAATTAGTACCACAAGTCCATCTTTCCCTACTCCTTCCTGCCAGCAGCTGGAAACAATAACAGTATTAATTTTGCATGCTTCAGTCAGGCAGAATTGGGGCCTGCCCAATTTCAAGGGGAGGGGAAATAAAGCTCCACTTCTTCATGGGGAGTGGCATGGTTCTGGAAGAGCTTGTGGGACTGGAAGACTGCTGTGTGCGGCCACTGCCATCCTGCCTGCCCTGACAGTCTCTTTGAAGCTCTTAAGGTTTTCACTAGGTCTTTCCTCAAGGTCCGTCTTTCCTCAAGGTCCTTCCAGACTCCATCTGCCACCCAGTCCCCAAACCCCATATTTTAGGCTTTATTACGTTAGCACTCCATTTCCAGGTACCTCAGTCTCTATCACATACCTATTACTACACAATTTACCTTCCCCAAACATAGTGACTTAAAGTAATGACAACACTCTGGCTTCTCATGATACTTGCATTTGGGCAGAGTTGGTGGGGATAGCTCATCTCTTCACTCAGTGTCAGCTGCAGCAGCTGGCTGCTGGGTCCTGGAAACCTCTGGGGGCTTACTCACATGTCTGGCAGTTCACCCCGCTGCAGCTAAAGCTGAGAAAAGCAAATTCCCTTGTCCCTTCCTCACGTGGCCTATGCTTCCTAAAGAAGATGGTGGCTAAGTTCCAATGCCACGTATCTAGAGAGAGAGAGGGAGGCAGATGAAAGCAATGTTGCCTTTCGTGGCTGAGCCTCAAAAATCACACAGCCCCACGTCCACCACATTCTGTGCTGTGGTGGTCACAAAGGCCCACGCAATTTCAAAGGGAGGGAAAGAGACTCCATCTCTTGATGGGGCAGCAGCAAAGTTGTGGAAGAACATGTGCGACCAGAGAGACTGCTGTGGCCATTTCAGAAACTATAATCTTCCACTCTCCTGCACTGGCCTGTCACTGGCCATGGACTGCCCTGAGGGGTACAAACTCCCAGGGGCTTTCAGCTGGGAAAGCAGTGACCAAACCTGTCTTCCCTAGATAGTCGCTGGTATGCGGTGTCCAAAATAAGGGCACATGGAAGATGCATAGAAACACTGAAGATCTAGGAGCTCTGGGAGGAAAATAAAGTACTGATAGATCAAGAGTCAAGGTGAATTATATCCTATCCCTTATCTCTTGTGATCATAGGCATCTTGGTCTTTCAGGAAACATTAAGTGACAGAAAATGTGAACTCAAGATGTGAACTCAAATGCTACAGGCTCATTTGTAACCAAGAGCTGGCCTGATCTGGCATGTCTAGCTCTCAAATCCTTATGGTCTCTGGCCACGGAAGGGATGGACCAGTGGCCCTCTCCTAAATCGTGCTGTTACTTATCTATGACTTGCTTTGATCCAATGTAGACTGGAAATCAACCAAGTTGTTTTTACACACAATCCTATATGCATGCAAAATGAAGTCTTTGTCCACTGATCATGTTTAAGGTTTTGATTTCAGCTACCCAAATGTATTTAAAGATCTTTACTGGACCACTAAGATGAAAGTCTTTTGGGTATGGTGAACTAGCTTCTCTGAGAAAACAATGGGAAAGAACTTTTTTTTAAGGATGAACAAATATGTTCATGGAAGGTAGGCATGAAATAGCTATGGGACACACTCGTCGCCTGCTAACCCCAGTAAAACTGTTTAATCTATTAGGACAGTATCATGGGATAGACTTTTCTATAAGATAAGGTTTTCTATGCTACATAAACCTAGATGTTTTTCTCTTACTGCTCAAACTTTGCAGGCATTCAGGCCCTACCATTCACAGTGTACCTGAGACTGCTCTAAACAAAGGAAGAGGATTCACTGAGGGTCCTAGGGAGGCAGACAGCTTGTGGATGCACTGCCCAGCTGGAGCAGACATCACTGGCTCTGTAAAGCAGTCTCTGGAGAAGTCAGCCTGACTCCTGGTCTGATATCACGGGGAGAAGGGCTTGCCGAGCTGCTTCGGTTTCCTCATTGTAACTATGACAAGTTGGTCTGAAGAGACACCATTGGGGCGGGAACATGTAGGGTCGGCTGTGCCGTTTGTGCTTGGCAGTCCGGCAGGCGAGCCATGCCCCACACACTTCCAGGAGGACTGTGGCAGGGTAGTGTCACTCATTTGATTTTATGTAAACATTCAGCAGTGTCTCCAGAGACCATGAACTTTGGGCCTGCTCTAAGGTCCCAGGCCTGTGACCTCTATGACTAGATTCTATTTCTCTTAAAAATCAAGACTCTCTCCTTCTGATTCATCTTGGAGTCTTTAATGGAGAAAAGTTTTAATATACAAAGTGCCTTCTCTGGGGAGCTCACTCATCTAATCCCAGGCCTCTGTCTCCTTGGAAAAGTAATGAATGATCCCAAACCATAAGAGAAAGCCACACAGGCCCCCCTACATGTGTCTGGGCAGCACCAAAGAAAGATGACCAGTTGAGGAGATACAGACTCTTCCCCTGGATTCCAAGGTCATCTTTAGCCTAGATCTCCCTCTTTCTTCTTCCTCTTTGGAGGATGCCATGGGAGTGGCAGACCCCTGAATAGTGGTTACTTCTCTGTGTCTAGAAGGAAAAACACCTAGAGCAAGTGGTTCTCAATTTTGGGTGTGCATCACAGGGCTTGTTGAAACACAGATTGTAGGGCCTTACCCCCAGAGTTTCTGACTTAGTAGTTCTGGGTGAGGTACGAGATTTGCAGCTGCAGCAATTTCCCAGGTACGGTGATGCTGCTGGTTTGGGAACCACACTCTGCAAACCACTGACCTAGGGAGCCGCAAGGAGTTTCTCTCTGGTTGAGGGCAGGACCTGCACCTGTAAGCCAGCGGAGAGTTTTGTTAGGTAGGGATGAGGAGAGGCTGCTGTGATAAAGACATCCAACAATCACTCAGTGGCTTGAGGAACATAGAAGTTTCTTTCTTAGTTATGATCTGTAGCAGATGCTGTGAGGCACCTCCCAGACCCCAGCTCAGGACTGAGGCACCATTTCCCCAGGTGCTGGGGGCAGGAATGGCTGTTGAGGGCCCAGAGCTGCATCCCTCTCTGGAAAATGCCCTTAACCAAAGGGAGCTGCCTCACCAAGTTATGCCCTCATGCCAGGGCAACCTGCCTCCAAGAAGGACCGGTAGATGTGGAGTACAAGGGTCCCACCCCCTTGTCTCAATCTAGGACAACTCTGAAGGGCCGTCCTAGCTCCAGAGCTTCCCCCTGGTTCAGCTGGGATCTCTTGTCCAAGTTCACTGTGGTTCAAATTCTACCCTGTGACTCACAGGTTCTGTTCCTGAGAGTGCCCCATAAACCTCCAGGACAGAGTCTGTCCTACATAAACTGACCTAAGACACAGTCCAAGGTAAGCCCTCCTGCTTGGCAGGACACTTTGCTGCCTTCAGGAAGTGAGGAGCCAAGTCCTTTCCATCTTGCTGCTTCACCATCCTTTTGGCTTTGCCCTTGGCTGAAGCCAGATTGCAGACCCCTCTTTGCTCCAGTTTGTGGAAACAAGAAAAAGAATTAGAGGAGGCACAGTGTGCCTTAAGACTGGTACCAGCCTGGAGGTGGCACACCACTCCACTAAGTTACTTAAACCTAGTCACATGACTACATACGACTGCAGGGAAATAGCATATAGCTGGGCAGCCATGCCAGGCTATAACTCTTCTCTGGAAGAAGAGGAAAAGATTGTAGATGGCCAGGTTTCTCCATGACAACCTCTGAATATGAATCTGTATGGCCCCAAATCCATGCACCACAATGCTCTGCAGCCACAGCAGCAAAAGTGAGCCTTTTACTGGACCAAAGACCCCTAGAGCATTGCATTCACATGGATGGAAGCCCCCAGAGCTATGTGGGGTGTCAGTCACTGTGGGCTCTGCATAGAAAGCCACACTGCAGAATCTGCCCACTATCTAGAATGCTGCCTATAACTCTAGACATTTCCCAGTTCAAGAAAGCTTAGCTGGGTGTGAGAGAGATAAAATAACCTGATAGAGATAACCTTCAATAGGCTCAAGAAAAAGAAAGTAATTCCCAAACTTCAATTTTTTATTATTAGCCATAACTTACTTGTAAAAATCTTGTCATTGATCATGGCACACAGTTGCCTGCTTTCACCAGGGATGGGGACAGAGAGGGTGGGCTTGACAGTGCCCTGGCAGAGAAACTGGCATGTAGCACCTGGATGAGCATACTGCCCTCAGTAGTCCCAAGAAGTCTTGCCAAGAGGCTGGGGCACAGTGTCACATCATAATGGCCCTGCCATTCTCCCATCCTCCCCTTATCTGGCTTAGAGTCCTTGGTCCGTCTTATCATGCCTTTGTTGCAAATATCTTTAACTTCCTTGCCTACCCTCCCTCCCCTGTTAAACCTTAGCTCCACCCTGTGCTAGGGTGGCTGAGTACTGCTGGAGAAGATTTTATTTCTGGACTGACTGTGCTGCCTCTTTACGTTTATGACCTTAAGTCTCAAATGCGCGCTCAACACCGTCAGGCAATCCTCTTACATGGTCCTAGGGAATCCGTCTCCTGTCTGCCCTCCCAGTGGTTCACACCTTATCCCCTCTCCTCACATCTGTATTTCCAGCTCTTTGCAGATGCTGATCCTTCATAGAGAAAGCAAACCATTAGAGGGAACTCTACCACTGAGCCATGGCCAGTGCTACCCGTGCCCACCTGCCCCTCACTCCTGTCTCAACAGAGAAACATCCCTGTTCTTAACTGAGGGCAAACCCTCCTCTTGGTCTATAAATCCTCCCCAAACTCTGGTGTCCACATCTTCAGCCCTGCCTTCTCTCCGAGCTGCAGATCCAGTATCAGGCATCTCTACTTGGGGGTCCAGCAGGCAGACCAGGGATGAGGAGAGAGACCCAAAGCTGGACAGGCTTGACCACTGCTAGGCCAGAAGGTGTCCATGGAGAAAGAAAATTCACGTCTCAGCCTTTTCGAGGGGATGTCACTCACTGAGTGGGGGATATCAATGAAGGGGAAAAGCTGTGGGAGGTCATCCCCACGGGGAAGGTGTGGTGTTTCCCACCAAACTACTCAGACGTCAATCATTGCAGAGTGGACTGTGAATGCTAAAGTTTGGCAAAACCCTGCTCCAGTTCTCCCAAAAGGCTGTGCCAGTGGCAGCCCTTTGGCCTCAGAGACGACCCACCTCTCTGGGGGTGACTTCAATACCAGCCTCTTCCTGAGCAGGTAGGAATGGGGCCAGGGTCAGATGCTCATCGTCCTGTACCTTAGGAGGTGCCAGGGAGGAGGTGCTGACAGCCTTTGTCCTGGTGCTGCGTCTGGGGAAGGGGACCAAGTGCTGGTGAGGTGGGAGACTCCTCCTTGCCTGCCTGGGAACTCTCGGAGCTCCAGATCCAAGATTGCCAGCAGAGGTACCTCATTAAGAAGCTGCCTGGTGTTGGGTGAGGGAACAGGCTGTTTGTTCACCCAGGTCATCGACCGATCCTCTCTCCGACTCCCCACACTTCCCAGCCAGCTTGTTCCTTGGCCAGTATCTGGGAGCCAATTTATTCAGGCCCTGGGGTTTGTTTTGTTAAGGACTTTAAAATGTATAAAGAAATGCACAAAGCACATTGCCATCTCTTTTGAATGTTCCTGTACAACTGGATCAGGAAATCCTTGCCTGCCTCTTCCCTAGGCAAGCCACCAGGGGTAGCTGGATGTCCCAGGAAACTGGGGCTCAGTCCCCTTCAAATAATCCCTCTGGCCTCATATCCTGGGCTGTACTGATCTGAGGCAGCAATATGTGGGCTAGCTTCTCTCTGTTCCCTGTTCCTTCACTCCCTGTTTTATAGGGACTGTTAAGTGCATAGGGGGCAGGGCCCAGGACTTTGGGCCTCCAGCACCCTGAGTGCCACTACATGGCACAATAAACGAGTCGTGATGGAGGGCTAAGAAGGGAGGTGAGGTGCCTGTCTACACCCATCTCTCTGGGTCTGTCTTCACCTCCCATCTCTGATTCATCCTCAGAAAGGCTGCAGGACAGTGACCAGAGGTCGTAGCGTCTCTCCTGGGAGTCCTTCCCTGGCTGTGGAGAGACTCTTTGATGTTCTGATCTGAGCTCAGGCTGAAGAGATATGGGTTTAGAAGCTATTATGGGTTCAGTTGTGTCCCCCCAACAAGGCATGTTAAAGTCCTAACTGCCAGTATCTCAGAATGTGACCTTATTTGGAAATAGGCTTGTTGCAGATATAACTTGTTAAGATGAGATAATAATAATTAGCACGGGGCCTAATCCAGTATGACGAGTGTCTTTACAGGAAGAGGACAGAGTCCATCAGGCAGAAGACAGCCCAGTGATAATGGAGACAGAGTTTGGAGGAAGCCAAAGAATCCGAGGGTTGTTGGCAAACGTCAGAAGCTGGAAGAGGCAAGGAAGGACTCTCCCCTGCGGGTTTCATGGAGAGCGTGGCTATGTCAACACCATTATTGCAGACTTCTGGCCTCCAGAACTGTGAGGCAATACATTTTTGTTATTTTCAGCCACCCAGATTTTGATACTTTGTTATAATAGTCCTGGGAAACTAAGAGGAGACGGCCACTTCACTCCAGAGTACTCGTTTAAGTAGCTTTAACATTGCCCATGTTCTCCCAGCCAGTGGTGCCAATATGGCTCAGAGACTCGTTAGTCATCGCCCCCAAGTCTGTCCTACTCACTGCTCCCCTCTCACAAGACCCTAGATAGGGTCTGGTCACCATCAGGACAAGGAGACCCTGTGTGATGAGAGCCCCACAGGGATCTTGGGCGGAGACCAGGTCCCGGGGTCAGGGGTTGGTGGTCATTAGACCTGGATTCCAGAGCAGGCTTTCAGTATGTCTGCTGCAAAGTCTCATTAGGGATCATTGCTGGGGAATCTACGAGACGCTCTTTCTCACTGAGTTAATGCAGTTCAAACGAATGTCTCAGCAAAACAAATCATTACAGTTCATGAATCTCAGACTCAACTGAAGGATACTTGGCGATCTGAATGTTAAGTGTGTGAAGGCGCATGCTGAGGGTGTGGCCCCCAAGTGAGGCACCCCTGCTGTTCGGGACGTCTGTGGCCTGCCCTCGGTGCCCTGGCTGCTCCTGGATGTGCAGACCTGTGTCCTTTGCTGTGTATAATGCTTGGGGGCTCTGCTGAACTTCTCTCATGCTCATCACCAACCCAAAGAACACCTGGCTAATCTGAGCAACAAATTCAAGGCCTCAGTAAATAATAAGCTTCATTTGTTCACCTCCTAAACACTGTTGCAGGTTCCCATCCATTTTGCCCTCACAACAGCTCTGTGAAGTGGCCTTTTATCTCCTTGGTGCAGATAAGGACACAGCAGCTCAAAGAAGTCGAGAACTTGGCTCAAGGTCACACAGAGGATGATGGGCAGAACCGAACACAAGCCCCAGTGTGACTCCCAAGGCCCCTCTCTGTCAGCTCTGTCCCGGCGGGGACTCACTCTGCCCTCCTCCCAGGACAGCTGCCTACTTTCTGACAGGAACCGCTTAGAAAATCACAACCCACAGGAATTTTAGGTACTGGCACATGCTGCAGATAGAAAATATTGGAGCAACAAGTTCTTCTGGGGCATCCTTTATGCCTACGAATTCAGAAAAGTCTGGATGCTTAGTTCTGGGTTTTTTTTAGCTCCACTCAATCTTGCCGGTGGCCCAGGCATGGCCTGCAGCTCTGTTGGCTTCCTCGGGCAAAGCTGCCAAGCAGATTGAACTCTGCCTACTGAAATGCTCCTGGCATTTGAGATGAGGTGCTTTTCCCAGTTAATTCTAACCTGTCAGTGTTCATTTTTTCCGTTGAAGCCCAAATAGCAATGTGTCACCTCTATAAACAAAGGGCCCGCACTGATTTCCACTCCCTTTTTTGAGTTAGAGTCATGGAAGGTGCCAGAAGCAGGGAGTTAGGGGTTATATTTGTCTGTGGCGTAGGGGAGGAAATCACTGGGTTACATAAGTTATGGGGCACCTATTACATGGAAAACAGTGCAACTATTTAAATGCCTATGTATTTACACTATGAAAAGGTGTTTATGATATATTGTGGAGTAAAAAGAAGGAGTTACAAAACTGTATAGCATGTTAAAAATATATCTACACACAAAAATTACAAGGAAGGCATATTCTGAAATAATTATCTCTGACTAGTAAAATTTTGAGTGATTTTATTTTCTTTTATCCATTTACCTGTTTTTTTTCTTTTTAATTTGCCCCCCAAATCAAAACACAACAAGTTTAAATTTAAACACAACAAGTTTACTGATAAATGTGGAACTGTAACAGCAACCCCTGGCCCTGATTTTCAGTGGGTACTGGTTTTTCTCAAATCAGGTCATAGTAAACTTATGTTTCAATGAATTTTTATTCAGGCCCATATTCCATTCATTCTTTTTTTTCTTTTTTACATACTTTTCTTTTCTGAAAAGCTTAAAATCCAGAGAAGAGTTGCGAGGATGGTACATTTGATACCCCAAGACACCGAGATGTATGGAATGATGGTATTTTTGCAGCACTTGCTCCATCTCTGTTTTGTTATAGGTATTTCTAACTCCCTAGCATCTGACACTGTTTCCAGTAAGCGACTGAATGGCTGCAGTGGCAGGAAGGCAAGTCCTCCAGGGGCAAAGTGGCTTGTGCAGGAGTGCTTTCTGAAGTCCAACGGAAGGGCAGGAGAGAACCCGAGGCAGGGTGGACCCCCCAGGCAGAGAGTGCCAGGATCAAAGCCTGGGAGGGTGAGCAGCAAGGAGCTTCTGCAGAGCTGGCCGAGGGGCAAGAAGGCAAGTGGAGGTGAGGCAGGGGCCTCAGCATTGGGGAGACCCAAAGATCTCAGCTACTCCCTAAAGTGTCAAAGAGTGAGCGCAACAACCTGCTCTGATCTGTGCACTTTAGAGCTATCGCTGCTGTCGTGGAAGATGGCCTTGAGAGGTGCAAGTGGGAGGACAGAAGAGGAAGACCAGTGAGCAACTGGAACAGTGCCCAGGGCAAGGATAAGAAGGCCTGCGCAGGTGGGAGGGGACAGGAGGAAGTAGGGTCAGTAGCTCCTGAGGTGACTGCCCGTATTAGTGAATGGAGAGGAATCCAGGCTGGCCGGGAGCATGTGAGTGGGAGTCAGTGCTCTTCCTCTAAGCAGGGGACACAGGAGGGGAAAAGCCAGTGGGGACGGGAGGGGAGATGCTGACTTCAGTGTGGTGCACTGTGGTTGGGTAGACTATAGCATATCCAGATGGAAATGCAAGGCAGGCCATTGATTATGGTTCTGGAGCTCAGGGCCGAGGACAGGTCTGGACATGGAAATGTTTGAATAGTAAGAGTCCTGTGGGTAGGATGACCACCATGCTGGTTGGCACGGGCAGCTCCTGCTCATGCCTATTTTCTAATATATTTATTAATAGCTCCTCCTTTCACTTGCCCAGTTTGGACAATAATGTATATGGCCACCCTAAGAGTTTGAGACTAGTTGATTTCTGCATTTGCCTGATATTCACCACTCCGTGGCCTGGCCTGGCTCTGTGGGTATTTTATACTGTATGTGGTTTATTACCAGAGGTCTGCATCCTCTATCCTGGAGCATCCCCACTGTGTTTTGCTCAGTACCTTTCAGATAGATGGAGCCCACAAAATGTTTGCCCTGTGGTTGAGAGATCCACAGGTTCCCATCTACTGAAGGGAGAGAGCATGGGAGATGATCAGTGGGTTATCTTGCTGGAGGCTGGTGGACTGAGATGCCCAACTTTGGACGAAGCTCCTATTAGGTATGGGATTTAGGAAATATCAGAGAGGTGGGGAACTCTAAAATGTTGCCTGTTCTCACAGCTGGGCCACCCTGCTCCCTTTCCTCACCCACTGCTTGGGGGGGTGACAGCTGTCCCAGGAGACTGTCTTGGTTTCCTCCTGCTGGATGCAATGCTTCATCTTGAATGTCCCAGTGGCTCCAGTCACCTTCCTCATTGTTTCATCCCAACTCTTGTCTTACTCTTTGGAACTCCAGGTGGAGACACTTTCTTTTGCATTTTTGTATTTTTCCATAATGCCAAATATGAGAGTAATTTTTTCATGATGTCTACAGAAAGTGTGTGGAATGAATTGCCAGGGATTCAAACTCCAGATAAGAGGGTACCATTGAGGGTTATGGAGTAGGGGATAGCAGGACGAAAGCAGAATTTGCATTCATGCACTCAGCAAATATTTATTGACAACCTCTATGTACTAGACACTCTATTGCACAGTGGTTTTAGAGAAATAGTCACTACTTTCAAGGACCTCATTATTTAGAGGTGAGAGGGAACAAGACAAATGAGTAAACAAAGAGTTAAACAAAATGAAATAAGTCTGATAATAGTGGCAAGACCAAGTGGACAGCAGTGAGGAAGGGCTTCACCAAGGAATTAACATTTAGGCTGGGCCTTGAGGCATGAATAGGAGTTTGCCAGGCTTCAGGGAAAGGGTGCTGCTGGCATGGGGGACAGTAAGAGCAAAGGCACTTAGTCCCAGAAATGATTATGTAGGGATTGGAAGTTCAGTGCAAGGGGTGAGGGGCCAATAAGCATGTGGGGGGCAAAGCAGAGAAATATCAGGGAGATGAAGCGAGGGAGGAGGAAAAGGGCCTGACACTGGAGGCAAAAGGCAGGTTTTTAAAGAGAGGTAAGTTCAGTGGCTGTAGCAGCAAGAAGAGTGGAAAAGAGGCCATCATGAACACCAGGGCTTTCCATCCATGTTTACCTGCAGCTGCCCTAAATTGGTCATGGCTACTTTTCTTTGAATTGTAGGTCCCTGCAGGGAGTTGCCTGCCTCACACCCCTGAGTTTCCAGCTGCTGCTACAGATCCCAGTTATCAGCTTACCTCTTCTCCTGGAGGAGCACTTCTGGGACAGAAACCTTGGCAGGGCTGGTCCCTGAACCCTCTTTTGCCACCTGCAGGGAGATGCCCCACCCCTCAGGGGTGGGCAGATGGTGAGGCTTGCCTCCCAGCTGGACAGCCGTGCTGGGCTGGCAGTGTCCTTCTGAGTGTGAAGGAAGCAGCAGGAACCTACAGGCCAATATCCGCCCTCCCAGGTGTCCACCCTTGGCAGCCCTACCTGTCTCCAGCCAACTGTGTCCTTGCCAATGAAGCTGGCACAAGAAAGGAGCAGGGCTCCTAACTGGCTCCCTGAATTTTTCTACATAACAACGTTTATGTTTCCTGTTCCGTTGAGCGACACTATTAGTCCTTTTTACTGTTTCGTAGTGCTTCTTACATGCTTTTGGTCAGCTTGGGAGGCAGGAGCTGTCCCCCAGCACTCACCTAGACCTCACTGGCCTGTTTGGAGAGCAGGTGGGACCTTCTGTTTTGTGAACATTTACACAAATGGAAAATGTCAGAGTTTAATCCGTAAAGGAACCCAGGCTGGGAAGTTTCGAAAGCAAACATCTGAAGGTGTGTGGGTCTGGAGGGAGCTCGCGCCATGCCCGCTCATACCCTCTCATTCACTCAGCACCCTCTGGGGGGAAGGCCCTCCACAAGAATGGGAAGTTTTCCTGCCCTCCTGGAGCTTCTAAACTAGAAAAACAAACTCACAGGTTGTTAAATCCTGAAGTCAGTGCCACAGTGTTGTGCTGTCAGGCAGGTGGGTAACGAGGTGCAGACAGGAAGGTTTAGTGGAAGAGGGGCTCACTGGGAACCTGGCTGGGAAGCAGGGTGGGGGAAAGACTGAGACGCTTCCAAGAGGAGGGAGACATGAGGAGTGATGAGGGCCTGTCGGACGGGAGTCACGGTGAGACCAAAAAGCTGGAAGGAGAGCTCAGGGGCATGGGTGGCAGGCCTGGAGGTGCTGGGCAGACTCAGCAGGTGCCTGTCCAGGGAGTTAGGCTCTTCTGAGTGCAGGAGAGGCGGCCCAGGTCTGCAGTCAGTCACATCCAATCCTGGCTCTGCCACTAACCGGCGTCAGCCTTGGGCAAGTAACTTCTCCCTCAGGCAGATGAGGGGGGTGGGCGCGAGCAGAGGTTCCCGACCAGACGACAGGGGTGCTCTTTAAAACATACATCTGGTGCCAGTCATACTGTGAGCGTCTCCGGGGCGTGGTCCAGACATGTCTGTGTTTTAAGGGATGTTGGTGTTCCTTGTGGGTACCACTGGATGAATTCATTTCTAAGACCCATTACCTCTAAAGCAAACATGTTTCTGAGGCATGAGAGGATGGCGATGGAGTAAAAGAAAAGGTTTTCCTCTACCTTCTTAGGTTCAGTGGTGAGGGACTATGATTTAAACTGACAACAAATGTTAACTGGAAAAAAATGTTGATTTACATATGCATCACGTGTAGCATAGGAGTGCCCAGCGATGAGTAAGCCACGGGGTGGATAGAATTGGGGCGTGTATACCTAACTCAGCAGAGGAAATGGGGGGGGGACAGAAAGGCCTCCTGTGGAAAAAACAGGTTTCTTCAGGAAAGACAAGTGGGTTTTTTAGAATAAACAGGAGATAAGAAAGCTTGTCATATGCTTGTCTGCACAGGTAGGAGTGGCCTTTCCCTTTTCAGGGCCATAAAACTCCCCAGAGAGGGGATTTATTGGACATTTGTTCTTGGTCTCTTCCTGGGAGCAGACCACACCAAAGAGGGAATTTATGGCAGTATTTATTTCTCAAGTTTCTGCTTTTAGTCCGATAAGAGAAGCTCTGAGAAGCCTTCTTTCTTTAACTGTTGAACCCGAGTGTCTTCAGCTTAAAGTAATCTGTATACCAACTGGGGCTCCAAGTGAGTCCCCAGAGCGGAATGGCCAGCAGGAAAGAATTCCTGGCCAGCTCAGGGCTGACCTTCCCATCCAGAAGAATCTAGGGGCTGAGGCTTCATTCTCACTGTGCAGACCACACATCTGAATTGCTGGCGTTATGCAGACAATTTCGGAACAGGGCTGATGTTGGGGTGGAGAGACTTTTTTGGGGGCTAGATGTTCCAGGTAATTGCAGTGGTGGTGATGCCCTCCCAGCATGCCCTGGGGTGGTGGGAGCACATTAGTCATGGGTTGGGGTGAGGAGAGGTGGTCGAGGAACGGAGAATAAATAAAAGGAGTGAGCCGTCTTGTCGCCAGCAGGCCTTCGAGGGCGGGTGGTGGGGGGGCTGCCAGGGTGCTGGGCAGGGAGACGTGAGTCACACCCTGCGTTGCTGGCCTGCCAGCAGCCAGCCTTCCTGGGAGGGAGGAGGCAGGCTCTGGATGTTGCAAGTGTCAGGCTTTGCCTCTTGCTCTATACGCCCAGGCTTGAGATCTTTGTCATTCCTCATTGTCAGACTTTGCAAAGCTACATGACTGACTGACCTCCGTTCATAGTTCTTGCTGCTGCTCTTATCCTTAAATCATCAGGAGCTCTAGTTCTCACAGCGAGCACTACAGCCACCCAGTCATGGTCCTGGGCTACAGTGACCACAGTATTCTTACGGTATTTTCAGCAGCCTGCATCTCCCCAGGTCCTCAGTCTGCTCTCATTCCTTCTCCCACGTGCCCCCGGCCCAGCTAGGAGGTCTTCCGCCCAGAGAGGTCTTTTCCAGTGTTCTGAGGGGACCGTCCAGACTCCCAGTCCTGGAAAGTGCAGGCTGCTCGGGGCACCTGAAAGTCAGGACCACCCCAGCTGGGGACAGTCACCTCACTTCTCTTCCTTTGGGACCCACTTTCAAGGGAGCCTGAGGCCAGAGGCACTGTTTGGTATCCTCCTATCCTTCTAGGTTTTCCTGGTAGTAAGGTGATGCCCAGCCCACTTTCCCCTCAGCACTGTGTTCTGTGACCTTCTAGGTGACAGCCACACCCCCACGCAGCCCAGCCCCTCACACTCGCCTAGGTCTGCCGCAGGCTTTCACCTTAGGGGAGGCAGCCTGGGTGGAAGCTCAAGTTGGAATTCTTTTGTCAACCTTGGCAGAGAAGTGCTGAGTCTGTCTAAAGTATTTGAAAGCCATTTTCTGCCTGTGAGAGGGATTTTTATTCCCAGGGATTCTGCTTGGCCATTTGGGGCAGCCCTGTTTGGCTAGCTAAGGGTTCATATTTTTTTCCACAGCTGGATATTTACAGCATCTATATACTTGCCTTTTAAAGATGTCATCATCTAAAATAGCTTTATTTCTTTTTTTTTATTAAGCTATCATTGATACACACTCTGAAGAAGGTTTCACAAGAAAAACAATGTGGTTGCTACATTCACCCTTGTTATCGAGTCCCCCCCATATCCTATTTGCAGTCACTGTCCATCAGTGTAGTAAGATGCCACAGAATCCCTACTTGTCTTTTCTGTGCTACATTGTCTTCCCCATGACCCCCACACCCACCAGGTGCATTAATCATAATACCCCTCAATCCCCTTCTCCCTTCCTCCCCACCCACTCTCCCCATCCCTCCCTCTTGGTAACCGCTAGTTCCTTCTTGGAGTCTGTGAGTCTGCTGCTATAAAATAGCTTTATTTCATTTTATGTTCAGTCTTCCTATTTAGGTGGGAAATGCGGAGACAAGTGTGAGGAAGCAGTTGTGAGGCATGCCTGTGTTGCAAGCAGGGGACACGAGGTTCCATTCCCCCAGTTTGCCCCTGTACCATCCTTCCAGAACTACAGAGCAGAGTTTGTATTCCAGCCTCAGATGGGCCTCTTGACCTTGCATCAGGCAAGGCTGACAGCCCTGGAACAGAAGTGGCTGCTGTGAAATAATTCAGAGGCATCACCCCAGAGCAAAGACTGCCTTCCTTCTCAGAGCAGAGAAGAGTTGAAAGGAGACAGGATGCTTCATATCCACAGCCTCTGGCTTACAAAGCACCCAGACCTCCCCCAGGATGGGAAAAGCAGCCATATCCCACAGGCAGGGTGTTGAGGTGCCTCCATGCCAACCCTGAGATGTGGTTGATAATTTGAGATTCTCACTTGGATTGGCTATCCAATACAGCAGTAAGCCACATAATATTTAAGCCTACATTTAAATCAATTAAAATCAAAGTTTAAAAATCAATTCCTTAGTTGACTAGCCACATTTCAAGGTCTCCATGGCCGCAGGTGGCTAGTGGTTACCTCACTGGACAGCACAGAAAAAGAATATTTCCATCTATATCTGCCCAAGAAGGCTCTCCTGGAGAGCATTGCAGGTGTTTTAGAGAGAGGCTTGACAGAACTGATCAAACCCCCTTTACACTGATCTGTCTACAGAATCAATACTGCATACATGCCTTTCCAACCTTTTAGTGGACATTCAGAGGCTTCATTTGTTCTACAGACTGTCCCAAGCTTCTCTTTCAACCCAGAAAACTGGCTGCCATGGCCTTGGGAGGGCCCCCTTCTGGAAAGACCAGGTGGCATGCTTCTGATAGCCACGCTGATCAGGCAAACCCAAGGATCAACAACCTGCCATTTACTGCCCAAACACACACCCGTCTGTGTCCGATAGCTATACTTCCCACTGGGCTGTCCTTCTGCCTCACTGCTGCTTAGTCATGGGATGGCGAGAGCCAGCTGACACCCAGTGTCCGAGCATCCTTCCTTCCCCGTTCCTCAGTGTCACCCTTCTCTTTCCCCGGGCATCTCCATTACCCTAAATAAAAATGCCTGTTTGTCCCCTAGATGCAGTCCACAAAGTTTCTATATCAGAATTACTTGGAAAGAGACTTGTTTAAAATGCAGATTTCTTGGCCCCACACCAAGCCAATGATCAGAATCTCTGGGGTGAGATCAGTGAATTTGGGGACCGCTGCTAGTAAGAAAGTAGCTCAGGAACCACCCCCAGAGTCCCTGGAAAGGAGACATTAACCCCCTTTGCATTCTGGGGTCTCTGGTATACTTCAGACCATACCACCCCTGGGGCTGAGAGTCACATGCTGCATGCTGCTGGGTGGGGGAGGTGACAGTGTGTCCCTCCCCTCTTGTTCTTCTGCCCACCCCCAGCACACACACAGGTGAGCATACACCACAGGTCTGCTGGGTAATAATAGAAGTTGAGAATAGTAAGAATAGTCTGTTCTGGGCCTCACTCCCCTGCTGCATGGACCCCCAGGACCCCAGCCCCAGGACCTGCCTCAGAGAGACTTTCCTTCTTTTCTCTAAATCAGGGTTTCATGACCTTTATTAGCTACTGCACCACTTTGGTGAACATAAAACTCTACCTCTGGGATTCTAATGTGCCATTCTCTCCCCTCTTGTCCCCTCCCCACCAAGATGTTCTGAGTTCATGTCACATATTGCTTTTGTTTTCCAAATGTAAAATTATATGCACATAATACTTAACAGTATGAAGGTAAAGTTCATTGCTGGAGAGAAAGTCATATTGCTGCAGCAGTGTTTCTCTAGCTTGAGCGTAAATCAGAATCCCCAGCAGCCTAGCAGGGCTTGTTAAACACAGGTCGCTGCCTGGCCCCCACACCCCCACCAGACTCTGAGTCAGCAAGTCTGGGGTTCAGCCCAAGAATATGCATTTCCAAAAAGACTCCAGGTGAGGCTGATGCAGATGGTGGGGGAACCACACTTTGAGAATCACTGCTGTAGAATGATTATTCTCACATACTCCCTTCCTAGAGCCCAGGAAAGGACAAGCCTTTCTTTTACATGTTCAGATAATCAGATGGGGGTCCTTCTCTCTCTGGCCTCTCCCTCTTCAGAGTGGAGCATCTATAAGACAAACCAACCCTGTCCTCACAAGCACTGAAGGCCTCTCCTGGTCAGTCTCCGCATTGTTATTCTGAACGAGTCTCTGTCCCTGCAGAGAAGTCATCCATGCTGGCTAGCTGTGAAGGGAGAAAAGGAAAGGAGGGGAGGGGCCAAGAACACTTTCTTGCCAAAGTAACACTGAACACAGGATTCCACATCTACACCCAGGAGGTTGGGGGTGGGTGTGTGGTAGGCGCGTGTGTGCATGTGTCCATGCGTGCCAGGACAGCGGTGGGGGGCGCTTGTGCTTACACTCACGTTTATTGTTCCAATTTCTGGGTGTACATATAGTAACCAAAGCTGAAAATTCATACTGTGAATCTGAATAACACTGATGGAGAACACAGGCCTGCTCTTCAGCTGGGACTGGGAATGGAACAATTGCATAGCCTGCATATTTATCTGGGCCTTGGCATCACAACAGTGAAAAAGTTGGTGGAATAAATGAGCAAAAGATGGGGACATTTTCTGCTCTGGGTTTATAGGTTTTTGGCTTTTCCCAAACAATCCATCTTGAGCCCTCACCATGAAGCAGGCAAGCAGCCCTCTGACACTAGCATCTTATTAGAGTTTTACACTATTTATTTCTCACCCCGGAAAACAATCAGGTTCTCTTATTTCTCACCCTGTAACACATTCAAGTTCTCTGCCACCGAGGCTGTCACGCAGTAACAGAGGGCCTGAGCTCGTTCAGTTGGTTATGGGGCTTTCTCTGAAATCCGTAGCCCTTTCCCACAGATGGGAAAAGCAACGGAAAATCTCCCAGTAGCAACTGTGAATGGCCCATCCATCCTCAGCTGTCCCCATATGGCTCCTTGTTTAGTGTCTATGATCTGCTCAACTAGTCTCTGGGCTGGTTAGTCTCACCTGGAGAGTTACGCTCAGTTAAAGGCACTTTGAAAGAATGACCTGTCTGGTGAAGCACTCTAAATTATGCCTCTAAGTAGAGACACAAGGAACTTGGAAGGTGCAATCTAGAGCAGGATTCTCAGGGGAACACTATCCCGTATTCAAATATCCAAATGGCTATGAGGTAGGGACACCTTGAACTCACTTCCTGCACTCTAAAGTCCTCAGCTCTTGGTCAGGTTTTAAGCCAGGCTTTCCTCTTCTCTAAGTGTTTAACTTTAGTGTTTCTTGGAGCTTTTCTCTTTTCCTTCCCTTCCCAGGTAATCTCATCTCTTCTCATGGTTTTTTTTTTTCAGTCATCTTTAGCTGGTGACTCCCAAATGTAAATCCCCGCCCAGATTAGTTTTCTAAAATGTAAACATGTATATGCAACCTGCCAACTCGCATCCCCACTTGCTAGCTCCCTGACATTGCCAATATTGTAATATGTGCGAAAGTGACCTTTTGATCTGCACCCCCTGACCCAAATCTTGTCCTCCCACGGTTCTCCCCATCTCAGTAAATGACCCCAGCCTCCACCCACATCCAGTCCATCACCAAGTTCTGTTCATTTGCTTCCAAAATATGCATTGAGCTCTTCTATTTCTCTCCACCTTCATACTCACACCTTCACTTCAGCCACTATGACATGAGCCTGTGACATGCTCTTCAGCTGGGCTTCTCTGCTCTTACGTCACTTGCCTCTAATCCATCCTCCCCCACAGCAGCCAGAGAGACATCTGAATACTCCACATCTAACCATGCCACCCCGAGTTAAGGCCCTTCAGTGGCATTTGTTGCAGTTAGAATAAAGTCCAGGGTCCTCCTCAGACCTGCAGGGCCCTGCACGGTCAGGTCCCAGCCGCCCCCTTCACCTTGTCGGCTACCGCCCTCCCCATCACTGTGTACTTGAGTCACACAGGCTTCTTACAGCTCCTCAAGGGTGCCAAGCTCTCCTGGTCCCATAGCCTTGGCTTGCCTCCCCACAGCGCTCCCGCGTCCCACCCCCTGGCATCTCCACTCCATCTGTTTGTTCTCATCTTGCATGCCACCTCTCTAAAGGTACCATCTATTTTAGTTATCTACTGCCAAATACAAACCATCCTCAGACCTAGTAGCTTAAAACAGCCACCACTTTATTTTTCATAGTTCTGTGAGGTGCCTGGGGCTTAGCTGGGTGGTTCCTCTGCTGGTCTTGTTTGGAGCTCTCTTTTTTTTTTAAGTTTATTTTGATATCATTAATCTATAATTAAATGAGCAATATTATGGTGATTACACTACCCCCTTCATCAGGTCTCCCCCACCAAACCCATTACAGTCACTGTCCATCAGCGTAGTGAGATGCTACAGAGTCACTACTTGTCTTCTCTGGGTTGTACAGCCCTCCCTGTGCCCCTCTAACATTATGTCTGCTAATCGTAATGCCCCTTTTTCCCTCTTCTCCCTCCCTTCCCCCCATCCTCCCCAGTCCCTTTCCCTTTGGTAACTATTAGTCCATTCTTGGGTTCTGTGAGTCTGCTGCTGTTTTGTTCCTTCAGTTTTTTTCTTTGTTCTTATACTCCACATATGAGTGAAATCATTTGATACTTGTCTTTTTCGGCTTGGCTTATTTCACTGAGCATAATACCCTCTAGCTCCATCCATGTTGTTGCAAATGGTAGATTTGTTTTCTTCTTATGGCTGAATAATATTCCATTGTGTATATGTACCACATCTTCTTTATCCATTCATCTACTGATGGACACTTAGGTTGCTTCCATTTCTTGGCTATTGTAAATAGTGCTGCGATAAACATAGGGGTGCATCTGTCTTTTTCAAACTGGGCTGCTGCATTCTTAGGGTAAATTCCTAGGAGTGGAATTCCTGGGTCAAATGGTATTTCTATTTTGAGTTTTTTGAGGAACCTCCATACTGCTTTCCACAATGGTTGAACTAATTTGCAGTCCCACCAGCAGTGTAGGAGGGTTCCCTTTTCTCCACATCCTCGCCAACATTTGTTGTTGTTTGTGTTTTGGATGTTGGCCATCCTCACTGGTGTGAGGTGATATCTCATTGTGGTTTTAATCTGCATTTCTCTGATGATTAGTGATGTGGAGCATCTTTTCATGTGCCTGTTGGCCATCTGAATTTCTTCTTTGGAGAAGTGTCTATTCATGTCCTCTGCCCATTTCTCAGTTGGACTATTTGCTTTTTGTTTGTTGAGGTGCGTGAGTTCTTTATATATTTTGGATGTCAACCCCTTATAGGATATGTCATTTATGAATATATTCTCCCATACTGTAGGATGTCTTTTTGTTCTACTGATGGTGTCCTTTGCTGTACAGAAGCTTTTCAGCTTCATATAGTGTTTGGAGCTCTCTTAAGTGGCCACAGCCAGATGGCTTCTAGGGTCGTAACAGGGAAGATGGCTTCACTCACATGTCACATCTTGGCCCAAATATCAGCAGGGAGACTGGGATGGTTGGGCCTCTGTGCCATCCCACGGGCTCGCCCTCCCCACTAGTCTTTCCAGCAAGATGGCTAGACTGATTTGGGCCTAGAATGCTCCCAAGAAAACCTTGTTAGGACAGAGAGCCATGGGTATGTATATTCCTGTGTGTGACTAGTTATATTCATGTGTATGACTAGTTCCCAGGAGTGATGGTGTAATATAGTGGAAATGACCCAGATTTTGGAGTCTAATGTTCAAATCTCACCTCTAGTATATGTGATTATTACTTTTTAATTAAGGCTCTTTTGGTTGCTTGCAATAGAAAAGGATTCTGGTTAGCTTAAGTATGAAAGAGGAAGTTGTTGGAAGGATCACATGGCAGGGTTGACAACCACAACCCCACAGAAGTCAGTGGCCATTTCTTCAGAGTGCTGCCATGAACCTGTCTCAACATCAGAGACTTTTTGTCTTGATGTCTCTCGTTCTTTCATTTCAAATCTCATGTCTTCATGTCCCTCAAGATTCTGTTTGACCCAGCTTGGTTCAGGGATCAAACTCCTGTTCAATAGGTCAACTAAGGCCAGGGGACAGAATCACATGGTATAAACAAGGTTGCTGGGGCCCCCTGAGAGTGGGATGCACAGCCAGAAAAGGAAATCAGCACGAGGCACTTGTGGACCCCAGAAGGGGTCAATGAAGCTAAGTCAAGTTACTGATAAGCTTCAGTTTTCCTCACATACAACGTAGGATAGTCTACTTCTCAAAGTTGTTTTGTAAGGCTTAATCAAAATAATCGGCAATAGCTACAAAACATCATCATAGTCTTAGAGAAGGGTTCTGGGCTTGTCTTCTACTTGCCTTGCTCCAGCCTTGGAATCAGCCATTTCCCCAAATAACTGCCATTCCTCTTATAGAAAATGGTATTTAGAAGCCAAGATCTTGGTCCCTAGATGTTCTCACTGCTATTGGGATGTGATTGCTTCCAGGGCTCTCAGGAGATAGACCTAGACAAAACACACACACACACACATTTATGTCTACATTTATTTCTATGTCTCTGTATATGGAAAATCATGAGTTCACACCAATACCTCTAACTCGAACCCAACATCACAAGGTCTATTCTAGTATTTTCCCTTTCCGTATTTGTTAATTTTCTGATTTTGATAGCTGTATTATGGTTATGAATGCAAATGTCTTTGTTTGAAGAAACTACACACTAATGTATTTAACCAGTAAAGGGGCATTAAGTTAGCAATTTACTTTCAAATAATTCAGGAAAAAAAGTTCTTCAAACCATACTTGCAACTTTAAGTTTGAGATTTTTCAAAATAAATTCTTAAAAACAAAATAATCATACAATGAATAATCCTGTACATGTGCCATTTCCTACACAGGCAGGTAAATTACTGAAGGGAGAAATGCTGTGTCAAAGGGCATGTGCGTTAGTATTTTAATGAGTGTTGACTTCTGTAGCGGTCTTACTAATTTATGTACATTTCCACCAGGAGGGAATAAGAGGCCCTTACCCTCCTCAATACAGTGTTTTACCAAACTTTAATTTTTAACAAAACAATTCAGCTGGTGAAAACTATTCCCTTAGTGGTTTTAACTTGCATTTCTCATATGTGACTCTGAGCATCTTTCAGAGAGACTTAGAAGCAAATTGTATTCTCCTTTCTTTGAGTGGTCGGTGTACAATCTTTACCCATGTTTTTATTGGTTATGGTTTTTTTATTGTTATTGATATTATAATTATTGATTTAGGACCTCTGGATATAATAGAAGTTAGTCTGATATAATAGTAAATACTTTTCCAGGAAATTTGTCACTTGTCTTTTGACTTTCTGAATATGGTTTTTGTCATGCAGATAATTTTTATTATTATGTACTCACATTTATCACTCTTCTATTTATAGCTCTTTACATTTTGTTTTAACCAACAAAGGATTATTAAAAGATCTTCACCCTGTGGCTTCTTCCAGTATATGTTTTAAATTTTTACTCATTTATACATTTAGATATTGATACATTTGAAATTTATCCTGATCCAACTTCCCTTTTTTTCTCAGATGGCAACTCTGCTTAATGAATAATTCCCCTTTTCTCACTGTCTTGAAATGCTGCCTTTACTGTACTCTGAATTCCTCTAAGTATTGAAGTCTATTTCTGGAATTTCTGTTCTGGTCCAGGGTGAGAGACCAACAATAACTTACTCTTCTTTTTCAAATTTTTCCTAATTATTCTTGCTTAATTTTCCTTGATGTGTAGCTCAAGTCAGGAAATCTTATTTATATAAATAAATGACAAAAATGATTAATAAGTGATATAGTGCAAGAAGAACCAGGTCTACTCACTTGGTTAACTATTTTATGTATCAGTTGTTAGTACCTTTTGCATTAGAATGTGATTGACAACTACCTGGCAGTCACTCCTACACCATGCTCTTGACATACATTGCTAATCCATCAAGGTCCTATTATTGTTCATGGATCCCAGAGGAGGCCTAAAAATCTTCCTCAACAGGGCATTCCCTGCAGCCATTAGCCATTGACTTGAGTGTATGCATAGATTTAAATTCCCTAAAGCCAACAGTCACCCAGGGCATGTGGAGATGAAAGGGCAAAAAAGTCTAAATCTGTTATCAATTCCTCAACAAGGCAGGATGCACACTGTAGATGTTACTACTCCTTCTTTGGGAAAACGTGTATCCCTGTATCAGTGAAGGATATTTAAAGACTCCCCCATTGTCCCTGCCCACTCCCACCAGTCTGGCTGATCAGAGCCCCAGATCAGACCATCCACAAATGGAGTTGAGTAAGACCTACCTTCAACTAATCTGAGAGACCAGCAGCTATGTTTAGTATTGAAGTGTTCTCTTTTCCCACCCTAAGGTCTCCAGCAACCTCCACACAGGATTCTTCATTCATACTGAAGAGAAATGGCTGCTAGCCCAGGGGCCCAACACCTTGTTCTAAGGTGCCCCCAAGTCACCTGGGTATCCTGTCACATCGCAGCTCCGACTGGGTGGGCCTGGGGCTGGGCTGCGTGGTGCTGCTTCATAGGCTAGAGAAGCAGGTCGCCAAGTTCGTCAGCTCAGGAGGCCATGACAAAATACCACAGACTGAGTGGCTTGAATAACAGGAATTTTATCTCTTTCAGTGCTGGAGGCTGAGAAGTCCGAGATCAAGATGCCAGCAGGTAGGTTTCATTCTGGAGCCTGTTCTCTCGGCTCCTAGGCTGCTGCCGTCACGCTGTGTGCTCACATGACCCCTTCCTGGGAGCGCAGAGAGGAGCTCTCTGGTGTCTCTTCTTCTAAGGAGAGTAATCCTGTTGGATCAGGGCCCTACCGCTATGACCTCACTTAACCCTAGTTACTTACTTAGAGGCCCCATCTCCAAATAAAGCCACACTGAGCATTAGGGCTTCTACATATGAATTTTAGGGGAACACAAACGTTCAGTCCATAGCAGTAAGGAACAGGACACCGGAGGGAAAATGTCCTACTTTGTCAGGTCACTGGGAATGCAAGTATTCCCCAGAACCTATACCAGGCCTGACAGGAGGTGATCAAGCTGAAGGATTTATAGTGACTAAGGCCAGCAATATTGTGTTGTTGGCAGGAAAATCCATTGTCTAATCATGAACCTTAGCATCCTGGAATTGTGGGGCAAAGCCTGCTTTCAATTTGTTTCCACAGAGCTTCTCTTTGTGGCAATTCCAGCCAATTAAGCCAGCTCTGCAGGTTCCCAGGCAAAGAGGGCTTTGTGTGTGGGCTATATTTAGTGTGAGGTGGCAGGTGGACATCTGTCACGCTGAGCCCAGCACTAATGTGCTCACCGTCCCAGCAGTGTCGGGAGGACGCCCGAGGGCTCCCGCGGCAACGAGGAGCCCCCCAAACCCTGCGCTAACCCAGACCTCTCCCTCCCAGCTCCCAGATGGCTTTGGAAAAGCTGCCTCAGGTGGCACAGTGCCTCTTATGGGCACCACTGGCTTTTTAAGGGCCTATAAAAAAATATTTGAAACTTGAATTAAAAATGGTTGGGTTCAAGAGACAAAAATGTCTAAATCGTGATTAGTAAATGTTAATTAAACACTGAGAAAATGTCAATGGTCACCTACAATTTGGCTTCACTGTCATATTAAGTGTCTAATAAATATGTAATTATATATTTATATATGGTAAGATGTGGTAATTCATTTAGAAAAGCTAGAAAGTATAGAAGTCCTTTAAAATTTTCTAAAGCAAAGAATATATTTAACATGGGGTGTGGGTGCATTTTAATGTTTGCTATGATGTGGAAGTCCCCTGAGGTAAGTGTGCCGATGGCCTGGCCCAGTTGTGTCCTCTAATGATAGGGATGCTGAACCCCTTGGGCAAGGTCTGATTTCCACCCAACTTGTGGCCGTGTTTCTAAGGATGCTTAACTTGGCTCAGTATGATCCAAGCATCACCCAGGCCCCAGCACTCCACAGCAGAGCTTCTCGGTGTCATCCAGGAACCACCTGCAACATTCGGAGCGCTTGTTAAAAAAGCAGGTTCCTGGGCCTCAGGATCTACTGGATGAGGTTACCTGGGGCTGAGGGAGGGCCCCAGGTGACTACTCTTAACAAGCTCCCAGGTGATGTAAATGGTACCCAACAAGATATAAGAACCGGAGCTCTATAGGATCTGCTTTCTGTTTGGCAAAGAGCTGAGTGGAGCCAGTGAGAAGGAGGTCTCAGGATATGAACCAGGACCCTGAGGTTCCATGGCAGAGGGCTGGGGCCGGAGCCGGGACCAGGAAAGAGGTCTAGAGCTGGAAGGGGCATCAAGTAAGACCAACAGACTGTGGCTTGTGAGCTTTCTTCTTGAATTTTCCCACCTGCCCCAAGCCAGTTTGCAGGGCTCAGGGTTCAGGCCCTGGCAGGAGCTCTTTGGAGCTAGATTAAATACCCAGAGCAGGATCAAAGGGATAAACGTGCAGTGAGGATGGGTGGGGGGCTGTAGAGAGGGGTGGTATGTACTCATTTATTCATTTGTTCAGTGTTCATTCATTCATCCAATGATAATTAAGTACCTGTTCTGCACCAGACATTGGGCTAGACCCTGGCCATACAGCAGTGAACAAAAATGGATATTGTCACCTGCCTGTGGGGCACATAGATCTGACAAGGACACTGGGCAAATGCTAATAGGGCTGCTTTGGCCTGGGAAGTGAAGGTGGCTTGGGCCAGAGGAAGGGGTCCCATTTCACTCCAACTAGGACCGGGCCCCAGCTGGGGCAGCCTCTGGGGGATGTCTACTGAAGGATTCTGCGTCATCAACCGACCAACTGTAAGGCTTAATACCCACCTCTTTCCACTCTCCTCCATCCACCTCCAATTCCTGTCTGGTCTACTTCCAAAATACCCTTTGCAACTGTCTACTTCCCTTCATTCCCTCTGCCACTATCCCAGCCCAGATCACTGTCATCCCTCCAGAATGAGCACTGCCATTACAACCCCATTCTCAACTATCTCCAAAACATTATCTTCATAGTTTCCCACCAGGGGCCATCGATCCCCTGCTTAAAGGACTTCCAGTAACTTTCCCATGCAATTTAGAGTAAAATCCAAACTACCTAACATGATTCTTAAGATTCCCAACGATCCAGCCTGACTTCCTCACTGACCTTGTCCCATGCCCTTGGCTCACTTTGCTTCCTGCCAAACTCTTTGGATTCTGAGGACACTGACATTTGTGGAATGCCTTTTCTTACTTCCTTTCTTATTGCCACTTCCTATTGCTACTTATCCTTTAGGCTTCTTCTTAAATGTCACTTCCACAGAGAAGCCTTCTTGACCACTCCCTACCCCCAAAGTAAATGAGGTCCCTTGTCTCTTTTACCTTTACTTTGTATTCTTAGCATATGCATGGTAGTCATAATTTCCTTGTGATTATTTGTTTAATGACTGGATCATAAGCTCCTCCAGGCAGAGACCTGATCTATTTTGTTCCTTCTGGTAAACACAGTAGGTAACACATTGGTACTCAATAAATAATGAATGAACGAATGAATGAACAAGCAAGGACATGCTGTGCATGTTCTAAAGTATCCATCTTTGTGGCAGGAGTCATAAGAAATACAGGGAAGAGGGAAAAAAAAACATAGTCCCTACATTTTAAAAGATTTGAGAAGATATTTCTGAAAAAGACATTTGCATTAGTTATCTAATACTGAATAACAAATTACCTCCAACATTAGCACCTTACAACAATCAGCATTTATAATCTCACTGTTTCAGTAGGTCTGATATTTGGATACTGTTACTCTGGGTGATCTGGCTCTGAGTCTCTCATGAGGCTGCTGTCATCTGAAGGCTTAGTTGAGACAGATGGTGCACTTACAAACCTGCCATTAGTACTAGTTATTGCCTAGTAGCCTCAGATCATCACCACACAAACCTTTGCACAGGGATGATTAAGCATCCTCCTGATCCTGACATGAATTCTTCCACAGCAGACAATTCAAGAGAGCACAAACCAGAATCCACAATGTCTTTGATGCTCCAGCCTTGGGATCCATACTATGCCATTTCTGCCACATCCTATTGGTCATGCAGGTCAGATCTATTTGTCGAGGGAGAAGACTACATGGGAGCCTGAATAGCAGGAGGTGAGGATCACTGAGTGCCATTGGAGAGGCTGGTTGCCAAGTACTAAGTGTAGTGTCCTGTGTATAAGTGTGATCTCAGAGAAGGGGACAATCCGTGGTCTGATGAAGGACATTGACTTGTTCTGTGTTCTGAAGAATGACTGGCCACTGGAGAGTTGTCCATGAGTGGAGGGAAGGCAGGCCACACAGCATGAGCAAAGGCATTGGTCTTTGTGCAGGAAATGGCCATTGTGAATTTGTTAATCAGAGAGGAGAGTGGTCTGCTTGAGCAGAGAGGGCACAGAGTGAAGTAGAGGTGATAAGGCTGTGTAGTTGGGTAACATCTAATGAAAGAGGGCTGTGGAAGCCAGACAGTGGCATTCTCTTTTGATAGGTCATTAATAAGCTATGATGGTAAGTGTTATGATGGCTGACTTTGATGGACGACAGCAGAGCTTTAGGAAACGTAATCTAGGGGCAGCATGTAGGATGGCTTAGTCTGGGTGAAGAATAAAGACAGAGACATGATCCTTGGCCTGGTGGGAGCCTGAATTAAGTGGAAAAGGGTGCAGAGTTTTAAGTGTTATTACAAAAGAAGATCAACACTACCCAGAAAGCCAGGGGGAAATGGAGGGTGAGGTAAGGAGATGGGTGTGGACCTCGGTTTCTCCATGTTCAAAATTGTGGGGGGGTTAGCACCTGTTCCACCTGTCCCCCAGGACTGACTGGGCATTGTGGGATACAAGGGATATGAAACCACTTTCATAGAGAAGGTATAGACACCAAAGGGGTTGGTATTGTAGGAATGATTTACTTGGTGAACACTGTTTATTTTAGGACAGATGGGAAAAGAACAGAATATTTGGAGATGTGTCTGCCCAGCTCCCCCTCCCTTTACCCTTATCACCCTGGTGGATCTAAAACCCCAAACATCTCCTTTCCCCTCTTTGTGCCCCCCTAGTCTCCCAGGTACCCAGCTGCAATCTAGACACTTGACTCCCTGTGTCCCCAGGGAACTGAAGTCTTCCCCTTCCCCTCTACCCACTACAGGCACATAGCAGTCAGGAGGTGGGGCCAGGGGAGCGTTTGCCCTCACCAGCCCGGCCAGCTACTGCTATTGACTGAGTGGCCTGACAGCCTGGGTCTTGTGGGGTCTGAAGCTGTACCCAGAATGGCCTGCTCAGAGGAGAGGCTGACCTAGCCAGCACACTGACCTGCAGGGTCTTAATCTCTCCTGGTCCACTTATTCCCTGCCCCAAACTGCTGTGCAAAGAAAACATAGCTGTTTCCTCCTTGCTGCGCTCATTGTGCACAGCTCCGTGCTTACTTATTCTCGTCATGTTAATAAAAACGAGATTCTGGATTTGTATTTTCGTTATCATTTCCAAGTACTTTCACAAACATCACCACTAAGGGGCATATAGTGAACAATAACGCTATTGAGTATTACGTCCAAGCTTCTCGACTTCCCAACGGGTCACTTCCATTCTGTAGGCCATAATCTCCCCATCTGTGGAATGGGACAGCAATAGAGTGACCATGTGAGTGACTGTGCCAACTCAGGGAGGCTCAGTGAGGTGCCTGGCAGGTCTGGGGACAGGGCAGAGCCCCCACTCTCAAAGTGCCTGCAGGCCGGCTGGAGAGACACGTGAGGAGAAGAAAAGCCTGCTTTCTTGGGCTGCCTGGGCTTTTGTTAATACACTTCCAGCAGGACGTTTCCGCCACTTGCCTTTTTTTAGAGACATATGAGGAGAATTGAAAACATGTCCTATGTTGAAATGAAAGGCACTATTTAATCTTGTCACCATTTGCCTTGGCTCCCTGTTTCCTAGCTACAGGACAGGCACACCTTCCCCATTAGAGAACTCCCCCTCCCCCCCATCCCGCTGCAGGGAAGGCTCCTGCCCCAGGGAACCGTGAGGAGCTGCCCCAGTCTTCCCCCGATGTTTGTCTTCCAACAGGCCACCCTGCTCCTCCTTCCCATGGTCACACTCAAACAGGGCCAGCCCTTAATTTGCAAAGTCCTTGAGGTGTCCCTTGGTGCCCCAAGCCCCCTTCTCTTCAGCAAATGTCAAAGGCTGCCTTAGTTTCCTAGGGCTGCTTTAACAAAATACCTCAAACTGGGAGGCTTACCACAGAAATGCATTTTCTCACAGTTCTGAAGGTCAGGAGTCCAAGATCAAGGTGTAGGCAGTGTCGGTCCCTTCCCGAGTCTCTCAGAGCAAAGCTGCCCCATGCCTGTCTGTAGCTTCCAGGGGCTCAGGCAGTCCTTGGCGTTCCTTGGCTTGGAGAGGCAGTGCGCGCTCCCTCCACCCTCACATGGCTTTCCCCCTCTGTGTCTCTCTGGTTTCTCTTCTAAGGACATTTGTCTCTGGTTTTAGGGCCCACCCTACTCCAGGATGATCTCATTTTGAGATTTTTTTCCCTTAATTATATATGCAGACACACTTCTGAACTCAGATCACATTCTGAGGTTCCCAGTGGACAGAGCTTTTGGGAGAAGACCATTATTCAACCCACTGCAGAGGCTGTCATTTTGCCTGGGCTCCTCCTGTCTGGGTGAAAAGGTTTGACAAACTACGACTAGAGGCATTATGTGGGAGGGCCCTTGGTCCACAGCCAGGGGTGTGTATTTTACAAGTGCAGCTTGGAATAGGGCAACACCTTAACCCAAAAGGACGTAGCCCCATGGTGGAATATCAGGTGTGGTGATCCCCCAGCGAGACACTTTCTGACAAGGTGTCTTCCTGGAGATCCTGTTCTGCAAGGGGAAGCAGCCACATCCGCGCAGCTGTGCAGAGAGGAGAGCATCACAACTGCTCTGTCCTCCTGAGGGGCTCCTGCACCACCTCCTGCAGGGCTGTTGGAGCCCTTCCTCCTGCAGGGCCGGGGCGGACATCAGGGGAGGCCCCACTGGTGGGCCTGGCCACTCTGACCCTCCCACTCACAAACAAGACAGCCACATGCAGATATGGGAGGGTCTCCAGCCCCCCGAATATCCCTTCACTGATGGCTGAAATCTGACCGCCTGAAATCCATTCCTTTCAGTTCTTATTTTTTAAAACTTCATATGCAACCACAAAAAAACTATCACATGCATTTTTTTGAATAGGTAATACATTCTCATAGTTCCACATTCAAAAGGAACAAAAGGACGTTCTATGAAAATTCTCCCTCCCATTCCAGTCCCCCAACCACCCAGTTCACCTCTCCATGGATGTTTCAGTCCTATGTATTTTCCAGAGATGAATTTTTGTCCTAGATCTTCTTTTTCCCTTCTTTTCTGCATAACTGGTAACTCCTATACCTAGTTTTGTAACTTGCTGTTTTCACTTCACAGTATATTCTGGGATCTTTCCATATCAGTCACCCAGCACCCACTCATATTTGGAAAGAAGCAGAATCGTCATGTTTGGGAGTTCTACAGCCCCTTACCCAGGGCCCTGTGGATGGACACATGGGCCTTTCCTTGTTTTCTGCTACCACGGGGCCACAGTGACCAACCTCTCATATGCACTGTACCATGTGTGTGGGAGTTAATCTCTAGGGTAAATTGCTGGAAGTGGCATGGCCGGGCTCTCCCTCTTTCTTCCATAAACCTTCTGGGCGGGCTCGCAGGCCCCAGACTGAATGGCGCAGCCTCCAAGGGCCTGGCTGTTTTATTTTAAGATGGTGTGTGCTCTGCAGGTAGAAATATGAAATGTGCCTTGATGTGGTAAATTACTGATGCAGTATATTAAATTAACTCTTAGGCAATTCAAGACACATAATTTTTATGTTGTTATTAAAAGTGCCTCAGGCTGAAGCCTTGCCTCCATGCATAGTCTATGTTGAGGTCCCTCAGGGTGGACTGGGGCCAGGGACTGTAGGTAGGGGTGCTAGCTCTCTCCAGCTCTGCTCCGTGTGACCTTGGCAAGTCACTCACCCTGACCGGAACAGTGGGTACTTTAATCCTTGTCACTCCCTCTTTTCCAGACTTGAGGATGGATAAGAAAATGTGTTCCAGAGCTCATGGCAAGCCACATGCCAACAGCAATCACATCCTATTTATTAATAATCACAGTAAACCCCATTTCACCTTTTGGCTGGTGCATTTATTTGTGATTTTATGTCCTTGGTTCTCTGAAAGAAAGACAAGGTTGAGGGAGAATCTTCCATTCTCTGGCTACCTGGCTCGCTGGGATGGTGCAGACTGCAGGCAGAAGGGGCTGTGGGGATTGGCCCTAGAGACCCCAAGGAGCAGAGGAGGGAACTGCCAGGGCCAGGTGAGAGTTTGGGTGTTTGTGAGGGTTTTCTGCCTGGACACCTTCAGTACTGACAACTAATATTTGTCTGGTACTTTACACTTTACAAAGTGCTTTCTCATATACTTTCTCCGTTAATGTGTGATTCAGTCAGATTCTTATTAACAGTAGACTTAAGCAGAAAAAGAATCTAGGGAAAATTTTGGAGAAGAGTTCACAGAATTGCTTAAATCTGAAGCAGACAGCTCAGAAATCTGGTGGTGACCAATGGAAGACAAGGAAGTCAGAAGCTCCAATCACTGCCCAGGAAAGAAGCAGAGTATCCAATACCCTCAGATACTAGGTGTCCCCAGAGGCAGTATTGCCACTGCCCAGGCGGGACACAGGGCACCAGATGTGGGGGTGACCTCTTACCACAAACTGTCACCCCATTGCCCAAATCAGCCACTGTCGTGGGCCCAGTGAGGTGGCCTATACGCCTGCTCTTTTTTTTTTAATTAATATACAATTACACGAGTAACATTATGGTTACTAGACTCCCCCTATTATCAAGTCCCCACCACATACCCCATTGCAGTCACTGTCCATCAGCGTAGAAGGATGTTATAGAATCATTACTTGTCTTCTCTGTGTTATACTGCCTTCCCCGTATCCCCCTATGCCACCTGCACCCCTGCTACATTATGTATGCTAATTGTAATAGCCCTTTTTCCCCCTTATCCCTCCCTTCATACCCCTCTTCCCCAGTCCCTTTCCCTTTGGTAACTGGTAGTCCATTCTTGGGTTCTGTGAGTCTGCTGCTGTTTTGTTCCTTCAGTTTTTTCTTCGTTCTTATACTTCACAGATGAGTGAAATCATTTGATACTTGTCTTTCTCTGCCTGGCTTATTTCACTGAGCATACTACCCTCTAGCTCCATCCATGTTGTTGCAAATGGAAGGATTTGTTTTCATCTTATGGCTGAATAATATTCCATTGTGTATATGTACCACTTCTTTATCCATTCATCTACTGATGGACACTTAGTTTGCTTCCATTTCTTGGCTATTATAAATAGCACTGTGATAAACATAGGGGTGCATCTGTCTTTTTCAAACTGGGCTGCTGCATTTTTAGGGTAAATTCCTAGGAGTGGAATTCCTGGGTCAAATGGTATTTCTATTTTGAGTTTTTTGAGGAACCTCCATACTGCTTTCCACAATGGTTGAACTAATTTGCATTCCCACCAGCAGTGTAGGAGGGTTCCCCTTTCTCCACATCCTCGCCAACATTTGTTGTTGTTTGTCTTTTGGATAGTGGCCATTCTAACTGGTGTGGGGTGATATCTCATTGTGGTTTTAATTTGCATTTCTCTGATGACTAGTGATGTGGAGCATCTTTTCATGTGCCTGTTGGCCATCTGAATTTCTTCTTTGGAGAAATGTCTGTTCAGCTCCTCTGCCCATTTTTTAATTGGATTATTTGCTTTTTGTTTGTTGAGGTGTGTGAGCTCTTTATATAATTTGAATGTCAACCCCTCATTGGATATGTCATTTATGAATATATTCTCCCATACTGTAGGATGTCTTTTTGTTCTACTAATGGTATCTTTTGCGGTACAGAAGCTTTTAAGTTTGATATAGTCCCACTTGTTCATTTTTGCTTTTGTTTTCCTTGCCCGGGGAGATATGTTCATGAAGAAGTTGCTCATGTTTATGTCCAAGAGATTTTTGCCTATATTTTTTTCTAAGAGTTTTATGGTTTCATGACTTACATTCAGGTCTTTGATCCATTTTGAGTTAGACAGTAATCCAGTTTCATTCTCTTACATGTAGCTGTCCAGTTTTGCCAACACCAGCTGTTAAAGAGGCTGTCATTTCCCCATTGTATATCCATGGCTTCTTTATCATATATTAATTGACCGTATATGCTTGGGTTTATATCTGGGCTCTCTCTTCTCTTCCACTGGTCTATGGGTCTGTTCTTGTGCCAGTACCAAATTGTCTTGATTACTGTAGCTTTGTAGTAGAGCTTGAAGTCAGGGAGCGTAAATCCCCCTGCTCTATTCTTCCTTCTCAGGATTGCTTTGGCTACTCGGGGTCTTTTGTGGTTCCGTGTGAATTTTAGAACTATTTGCTCTAGTTCATTGAAGAATGCTGTAGGTATTTTGATAGGGATTGCATTGAATCTGTAGATTGCTTTAGGCAGGATGGCCAGTTTGACAAATTAATTCTTCCTAGCCAAGAGCATGGGATGAATTTCCATTTATTAGTGTCCTCTTTAATTTCTCTTAAGACTGTCTTGTAGTTTTGAAGGTATAGGTCTTTCACTTCCTTCGTTAGGTTTATTCCTAGGTATTTTATTCATTTGGATGCGATTGTGAATGGAATTGTTTTCCTGGTTTCTCTTGCTGCTAGTTCATCGTTAGTGTATAGGAAAGCAACAGATTTCAGTGTATTAATTTTGTATCCCACAACTTTGCTGAATTCAGATATTAGATCTAGTAGTTTTGGAGTGGATTCTTTAGGGTTTTTTATATACAATATCATGTCATCTGCAAACAGGGACAGTTTGAGTTCTTCCTTGCCAATCTGGATACCTTTTATTTATTTGTGTTGTCTGTTTGCCATGGCTAGGACCTCCAGTACTATGCTGAATAAAAGTGGGGAGAGTGGGCATCCTTGTCTTGTTCCCAATCTTAAAGGAAAAGCTTTCAGCTTCTCGTTGTTAAGTATAATGTTGGCTGTGGGTTTGTCATATATGGCCTTTATTATGTTGAGGTACTTGCCCTCTATACCCATTTTGTCGAGAGTTTTTTCAAGAATGAATGTTGAATTTTGTCGAATGCTTTTTCAGCATCTATGGTGGTGATGATGCAGTTTTTGTCCTTCTTTTTGTTAATATAGTGGATGATGTTGATGGATTTTTGAATGTTGTACCATCCTTGCATCCCTGGCATGAATCCCACTTGATCATGATGGATGATCTTTTTGATGTATTTTTGAATTCAGTTTCCTAATATTTTGTTGAGTATTTTTGCATCTATGTTCATCAGGGATATTGGTCTGTAATTTTCTTCTTTTGTGGTGTCTTTGCCTGGTTTTGGTATTAGAGTGATGTTGGCTTCATAGAATGAGTTTGGGAGTATTCCCTCCTCTTCTACTTTTTGGAAAACTTTAATGAGGATGGGTATTAGGTCTTCACTAAATGTTTGATAAAATTCAGCAGTGAATCCATCTTTTTCAGGAGTTTTGTTCTTAGGTAGTTTTTTGATTACCAATTCAATTTCTTTGCTGGTAATTGGTCTATTCACATTTTCTGTTTCTTCCTGGGTCAGCCTTGGAAGATTTTATTTTTCTAGAAAGTTGTCCATTTCTTCTAGGTTATGCAGTTTGTTAGCATACAATTTTTCATACTATTCTCTCATAATTCTTTGTATTTCTGTGGTGTCCATAATGATTTTTCCTTTCTCATTTCTGATTCTGTTTATGTGTGTAGACTCTCTTTTTTTCTTGATAAATCCGCCTAGGGGTTTATCTGTTCTGGTTATTTTCTCAAAGAACCAGCTCCAGCTTTCAGTGATTCTTTCTATTGTTTTATTCTTCTCAATTTTATTTATTTCTGCTTTAATCTTTATTATGTCCCACCTTCTACTGACTTTGGGCCTCATTTGTTCTTCCTTTTCTAGTTTCATTAATTGTGAGTTTAGACTGTTCTTTTGGGATTGTTCTTCTTCCTGAGGTAGGCCTGTATTGCAATATATTTCCCTCTTAGCACGGCCTTCGCTGCATCCCACAGATTTTGTGGTGTTGAATTATTGTTGTCATTTGTCTCCATATATTGCTTAATCTCTATTTTGATTTGTTCATTGATCCATTGGTTATTTAGGAGCATGTTATTAAGCCTCCATGTGTTTGTAGGCTTTTTCGTTTTCTTTGTGTAATTTATTTCTAGTTTCATACCTTTGTGATCTGAGAAACTGGTTGGTACAATTTCAATCTTTTAAAATTTACTGAGGTTCCTTTTGTGGCCTAGTATATGATCTATTCTTGAAAATGTTCCATGTGCACTTGAGAAGAATGTGTATCCTGTTGCTTTTGGATGGAGTGTTCTGTAGATGTCCGTTAGGTCCATCTGTTCTAATATGTTGTTCAGTGCCTCTGTCTCTTTACTTATTTTCTGTCTGGTTGATCTGTCCTTTGGAGTGAGTGGTGTATTGAAGTCTCCTAAAATGAATGCATTGCATTCTGTTTCCCCCTTTAATTCTGTTAGTATTTGTTTCACATATGTAGAAGCTCCTCTGTTGGGTGCATAGATATTTATAATAATTATATCCTCTTGTTGGACTGACCCCTTTATCATTATGTAATGTCCTTCTTTGTCTCTTGTGACTTTCTTTGAAGTCCATTTTGTCTGATACAAGTACTGTAACACCTGCTTTTTTCGCACTATTAGTTGCATGAAATATCTTTTTTCATGCCTTCACTTTCAGTCTGTGTATGTCTTTGGGTTTGAAGTGAGTCTCTTGTAGGCAATATATAGATGGGTCTTGTTTTTTTTTATCCATTCAGTGACTCTATGTCTTTTGATTGGTGCATTCAGACCATTTACATTTAGGGTAATTATCAATAGGTACGTACTTATTGCCATTGCAGGCTTTAGATTCATGGTTACCAAAGGTTCAAGGGCAATTCCCTTAGTATCTAACAGTCTCATTTAACTTACTTCGTATACTATTACAAACACAACCTAAATGTTCTTTTTTTCCCCCTTCTTTTTCTTCCTTCTCCATTCTTTGTATGTTATGAATCATATTCTGTACTCTTTGTCTTCCCTTGGGTGACATCTTTGAGCCTTAGGAATACTTCCATCTATAGGAGTCCCTCCAAAATGCACTGTAGAGGTGGTTTGTGGGAGGTAAATTCTCTCAGCTTTTGCTTATCTGTAAATTGTTTAATCCCTCCTTCAAATTTAAATGATAACCTTGTCGGGTAAAGTATTCTTGATTCAAGGCCTTTCTGCTTCATTGCATTAAATATATCATGCCACTCCCTTCTGGCCTGTAAGGTTTCTGTTGAGAAGTCTGATGATAGTCTGATGGGTTTTCCTTTTCATGTGATCTTTTTTCTCTCTCTAGCTGCTTTTAAAAGTCTGTCTTTATCCTTGATCTTTGACATTTTAATTATTATACGTCTTGATGTTGTCTTCCTTGGGTCCCTTGTGTTGGGAGATCTGTGCATCTCCATGGCTTGAGAGACTATCTCCTTCCCCAGATTGGGGAAGTTTTCAGCAATTATGTTCTCAATGACACTTTCTATCCCTTTTTCTCTCTCTTCTTCTTCTGGTAGCCCTATAATGTGAATATTGTTCGGTTTGGATTGGTCACACAGTTCTCTCAATATTCTTTCATTCTTAGAGATCCTTTTTTCTTTCTGTGCCTCAGCTTCTTTGTATTCCTTTTCTCTAATTTCTATTCCATTTACTGTCTCTTCTACTACATCTAATCTGCTTTTAAATCCCTCCATTGTATGTTGCATTTCAGATATGGAATTTCTTAATGATTGAATCTCCAACTTAAATTCATTCCTGAGTTCTTGAATATTTTTCTGTACCTCCATAAGCATGTTTATAATTTTTATTTTGAACTCTCTTTCAGGAAGATTGGTGAGTTCAGTTTCATTTGGCCCTCTTTCTGGGGTTTGTGAGATTTTGGTCTGAACCATATTCTTTTGTTGTTTCATATTTCTATGTGGTGCCCACTAGTGCGCAGAAGCTCCAGTGTCTGGAGCTGCTCAGCCCCTAGAGTGAGGTTGGAGGTCGTAGGGGAGCAGAGCTGGTGCCTGGGGGGAGGAAAGATCTGTTTCCTGATTCTCATCTCTGGTGCCTGTCTCCACTGTCAGAGCCAGTGGGCCAAGTACACACGTGTATGCCCCTCTGCTTTGTGTCTCTAGCTGTTGTAGGCGGGGTCTCCCTCTGGCTGGCCTGACGCCAGCGCAGTGACTGCCATTTTGCGAGCAGGTTCCTGCAGGCCAGTAGAAAGACTTGTCAGGCTGTGTATCACAGTGGGGGGCCTCGGAGCTGAGTAGGCAGCCACAGGTTGGAGCACCTGAAGCTCCTCAAAGTTCCCAACCAGCTGGGCAGAGCACACCCAGGCAACCTTGTCCAGCTCTCCCTTCTCCCACACAGCAAGCTCCATGCGAACCCGCCCCTTCAGCATCCCTCCGGCTACTAGGAAGACTCTCAGACTGCCTGCCTTTCCTCTGACACAGAGCAGCCAGGTGTGGATGCTGTCCTCCACAAACGTCCGGAATGTCAATTTCTCAAGCACTCCACCTGTCCAAGCTCCCCAATGTTCAGAGCACCACACACTATAGGATTCTGCTCCCAAAGCAGATCTCCAGGGCTAGGTGTTCAGCAGTCCCAGTCTTCCACCCCCTCCCTGCTCCGTTTCTCTTCCTCCCGCAGGTGAGCTGGGGTGGGGGGAAGGGCTTGGGTCCCGCCAGATTAAGGCTTTCCAACGTTACCCTGTTTCATAAGGTCTGCTCTGTTCATGAGGTCTGTTTGCAGTCTGGTTCAGCCTTCTTTCTTGTTGCTGTTTTAAGGTTAGTTGTATTAATTAACTATATTTTTGTACAATTTGCGGTTTTGGGAGGAGCTCTCCATCTCAGCTCTCACACTGCCATCTTGCAAGTCCGTGCCTGCTCTTTTAAGTCACTTATTCTAGAATTAGTGTCCCCTCTGCCTGGGCACATGCCTGATGCTTGAAGCCTGAGCCACCCACACCCTGACCACCAGGGAGGTGAAGGACAGTGGTGGCCTTTTTAGCTTCTAGAGTGGAAAGCCAGTCTTCTCCCAAAAAGACTTATGGAGGGGGGATTCTCAATCCTAAGGTGGGCGAGGGAGATATAGGGCAACTGTTCAAACCATCTGCACAACAATCTTGGGTTTGGTTACTATATCCTGCTCACTGAGGGATGCTAGGGGTGGGGTCATCCCTGAATCAGGACTGCTGGGATCTTTATGTCCAGATCTCTGTGCAGAGCTGTCCTGACATATAGCTTATTGCTTACAATCAACAAACCACTAGGAGATTATTGGCTGACACCCCATCTTCTCACTATCCTTTCCAATGGTGCCAATGGTAGGTGCGGCCTGGAGCATCCCCCACATCCATCTGAAACCCACACCTCTTAAGCTGCAGTAAGAGCCCCCTTTCACCACAAAAATACTGCTATGTTTCTCCTTTGGAAAACATTTGCTGGGAAACAAAGGCCTTCAGTAGAAAACAGGATATTACAGACCTGGGAGATGTAGCCTAGGGACTTGTGCCCGACTGGCTGCCTGGGGCTCAGCTGCCACGAGGGCGCGGGGGTCCTGCTGTGCTCTCTTCTCCAGCCCCTCGGGGTCAGCTCTGCGGAGCTAGCTCCAGGGGGCACAGCCTGTGCTCCACTGCACAGGTGAAGATGCTCATGGGCAGAGCCCAGTGGGGATTGGCTGTGGCTGCACATCATAGGCTCCAGGTAAAGGTGGTGGTGGTGGCTTTGTCTGATCTCTACATACTACAGGGAAGGAAATCCAGGTGCAGAGAGAGGGGCAGCCAGTTGCCCAGGGGGACTCAGTAGGTTGGGGTAGAGTTAAGGCGTGCGCCAGAGCCCTTGCCACCCCAGCATGATGCTGACGCAGGTGACGGTAACATGGCCCCTAGAACTTTAACCAGAATCTGAACCGCCAGGGGTTCTTGTTAAAAGTCAGCCTTTGATTCAGCAGGTCTGGGGTGGGCTGAGAGTCTGGTTTCCAGCCAGTGCCTGGGCTGCTGATGACGTGCTGCTAGCCCTGGGGCTGCACCCAGAGGAGCCCGCTTTGGGGTAGTGGTTTGCTCCCCGGCAGTATGTCAGACTGACTCACTAGGGGAGCTTTGGTAAAATACCGATGCTCAGGACTAGGCATTTAATTGGTGGTGGGTAGTGAGTCTTACTTGCAGGCAAGTGGAGAAGGGCCATATGAGAAACTGCCTTCTAATGAGGAGGGGTTTTAGGAGCACCAGCAAGCCTCCTCCCTTCCAACTGGTGCTCCTAAGTTCCTTCAGTCCACAGTTCAGCCAAGTTTAGATATGCAGACACCTTGTGGAAAGGTGCAGCCCTCCCTGAAGTATGGCTCCGAAGAGCAGGGCCTTCCCAGGGTGCTGGGTGGATGCCTGGAGGGAAAAGCAATGAGGAGAGGAAGGTATGCAGAAAGGGGAGGCTGGAGCAAGGTGGCAGACTCCATGATACATAATTTTGCAGCCGGCCAGGGAACTCCCCAGTTTAAGGAGGTGAGAGCCTCGTGAGCACACACAGGGGAGCTGAAGGAGGCCTGAAAGCTGGAGGCTGGGCAAGGGTGCAATGGGGGAGACTCTGCAGGTGGGCCAGTAGATGCTGAGTAGTCCTGCCTCTGGCAACTTAAGTTTCACCTTTCCTTCAAGGGCCCTTCTCTGGTCACTGCTGCTGCTGTGACACTCCTCCCCCAGGGGGCCTGGCTTCTCCCTAAGGCTCTGGCTCTGGTCTTAAGGTGTACCTCCCTTCCCAGCATACCTGACACCCTGCTATAATTTTCAAGAGGAATGTCATTCAATTCAAAGGCCAAACCAAGGAAATAGTGTTAGGCAGGAAAATAGAAATGAGCAAAGTAGAAAGAGAATACGGTCAGTAAAGCCCACTAGAAAGGACTCAGTTAACCAGTTAAAATTAGAAAGCCAGAAGAGACTCAGAGTTAATGAGTTAATCAGTTAAAGCTCAAAAGGTCAGCAGCAACTTGGCCTTGAATGTTTGAATATTCCCCAGATAAAGAGAAGTATCTCAGCATAACCCATGTCATCATTGTATCAATTAGATCATGGCCTTGTAAAATTCACTTTAGCCTGCTCAAAGGCCCAGCTATCAACAGCATAATAAAGACAGGAAGATTCCACCTTAAAGCCAAAACTGCATTTAAAAAAATCCAGGAAGGAGTAAGATTCTTAACATACTGTTTAAGCAAACAAACAATAACTCGGCCCACCCTGAGGGCAGGTTAGGTGGTCTTAATTGATATGGCCCCAGACCAGGAAGCTGCTATTCTGGGAAAATCAGCAGTAAATTTCTTACGTTAATTTTGCAGAGTTACCTGGAGGACTAATAAGAAAAGAGACTTAATGACTCATCAAGGAAGAACATTCTGGGACCACTTAACAAGTCCACACCCCTAGCCCTTTGAAAATCCTCAACTGCTTATAAAACCCCAGACCCTAAACCCTTAGGGGTACCTCTTCTCTGAGGTAGCCCACACTCCCCTTTCTCTGAGTGTGCACCGTCTCACTGCTCAACTTACACCATTTTGTCTCTGTGCTATTCCAGTGGTAAATGTCTTTGTTACTTTGCTTTTTCATCCTAATCCTCCAGATTTCAGCTCAAACCTTCACTCTCTCTGTCATATTTCAGATAAGTAGGGAGGGGCTGCTGAGAGCTCTGATCTGGGCTTGCAAAGTACTGTCACCTGGGTGACCCGGCTGGAACTGTAGCTTACAGTCATGCTCTTTAGTAGCCTGCCTGAAAGTCCCCTTTCTTTGCTTCTAGTAAGTTTGCAGAACTTAATCTCACTCCATCCAGTGCTCTGCGGCTCCCCCAAATCCTGGGGCGGTAGGACTCAGTTCCCACATGGTGCAGATCCAAGCAGACCCTGGATGCCAGGTGACACTGGCTTAAGGAGTTAGTGGGGGATGTGCCCCATGCTAACTAGCAGTTCAATGAACTTCCTTTACCATTCTGTTCTCTCATTCCCTGGCACTCTTACTTTAATAAATTCTTTCCTCACCTTGTACTCTGACTACCCTGCAAACCAACTTCCCCCCAACATAAGCAGTGTAAAGGAAATGGCATTTGGGAATACCGCCATGGATTGTCTCGGGAAAACAGGCCCTGCCTCGGGTGCCCAGAAGGGCTCTGGTGGTCAGAGGAACACACTCTGAGGCCTGGGAGCAAATAAAGGGTCTGCAAATTCCTGTGGGAAATACACCTGATTCACTTTGTTTACTCTAGTGTTTCCAAGTTCATCTGACCACGGATCCCTTTAATTGCAGGATAACTATTAATGTTCTGCGGACCCCTATGGGATCGAGACCCTTCTTGGAGGCTCCAAGACAGGATGCTGCCCATGTGTCTTGGCTGCAGAGGTGCAGGACAAGCTGGAGGCTGAGGCAGCCGCACACCTCTGGGCACTCTCACAGTCCCGGGCCCTCCCAGAGCCTCCTCCCATGGGGCTCAAGGGGAACAGAGCCAAGCCAGTACCTTGGCTTTGGACTTCCAGATTTCAGAACTGCCAGATAATATATTTCTGTTGTTTTAAGTGACCCAAGTTTGTGATAATTTGTTGTGACGGCCATAGGAAATTAATACAGATGATCGATTATTTGGTTACCCTAAAAAGGTTTCCTGACCCACCACCTATATGGGTTTGAGCCTCATGGACAGCCCCCTTCCCAACTACTGACGTGCTCTGCCCCTGAAGGCCTAGATCTTGCAGCCCTCTGGGGCCCCCTCCCTGGCTGGAGGACCCAGGTGCCTCCTCTCCCAGTGGAATCTCCTCACTAAGCCCCCTGCTCAGGTGGGGGGCTGGCAGCTGGGGGCAGGTTCCAGACCTGGGCCCCTTCCTTTCCCTCTGAGCACCTGGGTTCCTAGCACCCATGCTGGGGGTGACACAGCTGTCTGGGAGCATAGATCTCAGAAAAAAGGGCCCTTTGGGACCCTCAAGGCATTACAGTGACTCCTACCAATGGTGGGAACATCAAAAAAGTTGCAAGCCTAGCCTGGAAATGGGTCAGTGTGAACCGTGGGGCTGGGATTTCCTCTTTACACCTGCTGCTGGGGTCCCACAACTAGAAATCCCCCAAGGTTTGGCCTCCAGGTTCCCAGAGGAGTTGAAGAAACCGGGGCTAGTTGGGCCTTGGAAAAAGTTATTGGAAAGGGCACACATCCCTTCCAGGAATGGCAGCCTCTGGAAGCCCGGACACCTGCTTCCAAGCTTGGCAGCAGCTCTGGTGGGCTGTGTGACCACTAGCAACATCACTGAATTTTCTGTGCCTCAGTTTCCCCTGTTAATGAAAGCTTTGCATTTGATCACCCCTAAGTTATCTTTTGGTCCCAAACTGTAAGCCCAAACCAGTACTTGGGATGGGGTTATAGGGGCCAAGGACAGGCTGCCCCAAATGTGCCACTTAGGCATATCGATTATTTTGAATTAAAAGATATGTAAGGCACAGCCAGTGCAAGACGAATACTTTGACCCCTTTTTCTCCAGACATTAGGAAATAAATCTCCCATGTGAAAGTTACACTCCCTGTACCAGGAGGTAAGAGACATCCTCACCATAGAGAAGAGAATTCAGAGCCAAGAAGGCTGTATAAACAAACCTTGTTACTTTTGACTAATTTACTACCCCAGCCCAAATTCTGTTTAGAATTCCTTATTAATTGAAGCCTGTGGACATAAGTTTTCTTTGTCCTGCCAATTTCTCACAGATTTATTGCTTCTTTGTCTAAAAGATATAAAACTGCCTGCTTTTGTTATTTCTTAAGGTCTCAATTTCATTATTGGGCCTCCATGCATGCATAGTTAAACGTTTTTTTCCCCCTGTTATTCTGTCTTACGTCAATTTAATTCTTAGACCAGCTAGAAGAACCTTCAAGGGTAGAGGAAAATTTTTCCTCCCCAACAGGGTTCAGAAGTAAATGAAACACCCAACTGTTAGGGGTTGAGTTTATTCTCCTCGGTTCTTGTTCCCAGCCGCAACAAAGAATTGAAAGGCAGAGATACAGTAGTGAAGCTGAATGAAACTTTTATCTGAATACACTCCAAGGGAGGAGCGGGCCAGAGTGAAGGTCCTGTTAATCTGTCTCACGTCAGTTTAATTCTTAGACCAGCTAGAAGACCCTTCAAGGGTAGAGGAAGATTTTTCCTCCCCAACAGGGTTCAAAAGTAAATGAAACACCCAACCTGCCCTGGAAGTGTGTGCAGTCTAGGGAAGAAAGGTAGACCACTTGGCAGCAAAAGAAGTCGTTACCAGATGACTGTGGGAATGGGGACCCTCATCCCAGCCTTGGCTACAGATCAGGATCAGCAACCTACACCCAGAGGAACGGCCAGGGACCCTGGAGTCAAGCCCGGGGTTCCTAATGATGCCGGGATTCTTGTTTGTGGAGTCAAAGAATGAACTTAGCAAACACTCAAGGTAGGAGAGCCAGGGAGAGGCTTTTATTCAGAGATGCAGTGAGAAGACAGAGCTCCTGGCTCATGCAAGGAGGGGACAAGAGAGCCCGTAGTTGTGCGTTGTCTAGGGGTTTTATAGGCAGTTGAGGATTTGGGGGAACCAGATAAAGGGCTTAGGGGCATGGACTTGTTAAGTGGTCCCTGAATATTTAAAATTAAGTTAACACAAGAAATTTACTGCTCTGATTTCTCCCTGGGATACTGGCATCTTGGTCTGGGAGCATATCAAACAAGGCTGCTGTCCAGCCCCCAAGATGGGGTGAGTTTTTGTCTGTTTGCTAAAGAGTAAGTTAAGAATCTTACTTCTTAACTTCCTGGGTGTTAAAATGCAATCTTATCTTTAAGATGGAATCCTTCCTGACTTTTACTATGTTGTTTATGGCTGGGCCTGCATGCTAAATTAGTTGCCCAGTTTGCAAATCACCTCATCAGGTTTGAAGGAGGAAAGACAGCACTAGGCCTGGGCCTTTAGCATGTTAAACTGAATCTTACACATGATTACAAATGATTAGCATAATAAAAACATGGACTACTTTCCTTTATCTGGAGAATATTAACTGATCTCACTGAAGAATGACTCTAGAGCTTAATGTTCAACATGGAGTTTTGGTAGGTAGGGGGCTTCCTTGGATGTAGTTACATTGCTCTACTATAATTATCCTGCCTTGCTTTTTCTGGAGGCCCTCACCCTACTCTTGATAGGGAAAAATTTACAAGGACAGCAATCTGGTCCAGGTGGCTCCCTTCTGCTTCTCTAGTTAGCAAAGACAGCAGAAATTCCCGTTTTCGCCCTCCCCTTCACTTCCCACTCTGCCGGGCACTCACTCCCTAAACTTACACCCCTTGCTTGTTTGCTTGCTTGCATGCTGTGCACGTAGACATGTTGCAGATAAGGAAGCAAAAAGATATATATTGCTCCCCTTACCTTGTTCAGGGCTCAGACCTTGGGAGATGACTCCCCTCTGAGCCCGCTGGTGTAAAAATAAAACCTCAACAAGCCAAGACCTCCGAGTGCCCCTTGGTTCTTCCGTCAGTGATCCAGTCCAGGTTTTTCAGGTTTTTCCATAACACTCTGACTATACCCATGGTCCCTGTCTCACTAACATGCCACCAGGGCGGGGCACCTGCCAAGCAAAGGGTACTGGAGGGCAGGGGACAGACTCCTGGAGGGTGGGGAAATGGGCAGGTATCTAAGGGAAGAAAGACTTTACCTCCTACCTAACATTTGTGGTGTTAGTTGGCTTAAAGAACGAGGGGAAAACTGATACTTGAAGGGTGGCTGGATTTGATTTGTGTTGGAAACAGCAGAAAGTGAGCAGAGGAGTTCTGCATTCTGGGTTGAAGGTGTGTGATGGAGGGGTGCGACTTTGGGGTAGCTGAGCCATGATAGAAATATCCAGCAGGCTGTCCTCTGAGCTGTGATTATCACCTGCCTTTGGTGTCTTACCAGCTTTCCAAAGATTTAGTAAAGATTTACATTGTTTTTCAGTTTCTGATGCCAGACTGATGGTTCTTCGAATGCTGAGCACAAACCAGCCGCCAGGGGCACAGGTGGGTGGAGCCTGCCTGAGAGGGGGAGGGGCAGGCCCCCAGGTGGGGAGCGGTGGAGCCAAGGTGGGAGGTGTCAGTTTGCAGGGCAAGGACAGGACAGAGTAGCGGGCAGCTTGGGCACTGCCTTCTGGGGCCATTTCGGTGCTACCCTGAAGGGTGTCTGCTTGGATCCTCAGGCCTGAGGAGACACTGCCCTGCGGAGGTATGGGATGTCATCAGTGTTTTAGAAGGGTTTTTCAGGCCTGCCTCCCTCCCTCCTTTTATTCCTTCTTTCCTCTGAGAACACCTATGGAAACCAGTCTTGATGGAGGTTGCAGGAATCACAGTGAGATCCAGACAAATCTTCTAGGAACTAACATCTGGCTGGGGACCAATAGACAATAAACATCCTTTAATGTGGTCTAATAGGCACACGGAGCAAGTCACCTGGGAGCGCAGTGGAGGGAGCCCCAACCTCAGCCTCGCTTCTCAGAGCTAGGATCATTCAACCTGGGTCTTGAAGAATGAGTAGTTATCACTGGCAAAGACAGGAATAGAAACATGTCTGAAGAGGAAAGGTCATTGTAAGAGTCCTGGGACTCTCCGTGTGTATTGGAAGGTCAGGGGTGGAGATAAGACTGGACATACGGAGCACAACCAGATGGGAAAGGGCCTTGAATGCCCTGCAAAGGGCTTTGATCTTATTGTGTGGTTTGTGCAGAGGTCAAACACAGACCTTTCCCCTTTTGCCCCTTGCTAACTTCCCAGCTCTTTGTCTCATCAACTATTAGTTAAAATGAGAACCGTCCCTGTGAAACTAGGTAGACATGGATAAGCATTACCTGGTCAGTTGAGACTTCCCCTGAGTGCAAACACCACCCCAGCTATAAACCACTTCACTGTAATTTGTCCACTCCTCCCTAGAAAAGTCTAAGGCAAGCCACTGAGACACTCTGATCTTCTCATCAGGGGTATGCTCTCTTATTGCAATAGCCAGAATAAAATTAATCTTCTTGTCCATTTTTTATCTTTGACACCTATGATATGCTTTTTTCAACTTGATATAATTTTTATCTTCTCAACACTCCTAGGATGTAGATGAGAAAGATTTTCTTTATTTCTGTTTTATATTTTGGGGAAAAAACGAGACTGGAATGTTAAAAGCAATTTCAACAAAGTCACAAAACAGGTGACCCGAGGCTAGAGCATGGGTTTCCTGATTCCTGTGGCTTCTAAAGCTGATTGCTGTCTCCAACCTGAAACTAGACCCCTCTTAAGCCAGACTGGCAGCTGCTGCTCTTGAAATCAGGGCCTGGAAAGCCATGGCCAGGTCCTCTCCCTATCTGGCACCAGCCTGGGACTGTACTATGTGTAATAATGCTAAATCCCAGAGCTTCTAAAAGGGGCTCCCAAGAGATGATGTGGTCTGGGCTCCATTTTTCAGAAGTGGGGACAGACTCATGAAACTGCGCCTTGTCCAAGGTCACACAGCAAAATAGGTCCTCCATAGAGCAGGGGTGAGTGGTGGCAATGGAGTCACACCTCAGAAAGAGGTGTGACCCCTGACTTTGCAAATTACCTCCTGGCCCCTGGATCAGCAGCTGGGATATGCTCTCCTTTGAGCATGCTCCACCCATGCCTCCCACCCAGTTCTCAGAGTTTGGAGGGAAGCCTCACTCTTGTTTGTTAGTTCACTCCACTCAAATAAATTGCCTGCCATCTCCCAGCCCAACTGCAAGTGGGGACTATAGATACACATTGACCCCAAAACTAGTTTTTGTTACATTAAAGGGCAAGAAGTGGATTTAAAGCTGTTTCTAGGAAAGGGATCTGTAGTAGGCTGATTAATAACCCCAAATATGTCCAAAGCTGTCCTATTTCCTGGAACCTGCAAATGTCTTACTTTATATGGGAAAAGAGACTTTGCAGATGTGATTTAAATATTCTAGGCTGGGGAGATTATCCTGGATTATCTTGTTGCAGGAGATGGTAGGAGGCCCTAGCCCTTGGGCCTCCACCTCTGGAGGGTTCTGTGCAGGATAGAAATCAAATGCAAGCTAGGTATAGTGCAAGGTAAATTCATTAAGAGGTAAGGGTACAAACAAGTGGCATTGCAAGGTGAGCTACTCCACAGGCAAAGTAGCCTCTCCCTGGTGGCATTAGCTCTTCACTGGTAGTACCCGTATGTAAAGTAGGAGCTGGAGTAGTAATGCTTTCTCTGGGAAGATTTTTAGGAAGGGGGAGATTTTTCCTTATTAGGCCTCTCCCAGGGGTTGTCATGACAATTGTAAACTGTCATGGTGCCGGTGGGTGTGATTTTAATGACGTTAGAGGTCTATCCTGGTCAAACTGGACACCATCTTGGTTTGATCTAGTTCCAGGTAGTTTCTACCATGACTTGTTTGTCAGTCTCAGGCCCCTCAGCCCATTGTTCCTGCGTCCAGCTAGCCGAGCTAGCTCAGACTGTCCGCCGCGCCCTGCCATTCCCTTCCGTACCTCAGTCTGAGTGTACCCCAAGTATAACCACAAGTGTCCTTATGAGAGGACAGCAGAGGGAAGTTTGATGACGCAAGAGGTTAGAGCGATGTAAGAAAGGGCCCACCACCAGGAACACAAGTGGTTTCCAGAATCTGGCAGGGACAAGGATATGACTCTCCCCTGGCGCCTCTAGAGGGAAACTGCCCCGTTGACATTTTGATTTTGGCCCTTTAAGAGTCATTTTGGTCTTCTAGTCTCCAGAACTGTAAGAAAATAATTTGTGTTATGTTAAGTCCCTTAGTTTGTGGTAATGTGTTACAGCAGCAAGAGAAAACTAATACAGGATCTCTCTAGGGGTGCTCTAGTCACATAGCATCATTGGCCACCTACTTTGCCTGTGGGTAAGGCCCTCTCAGAAAAGTTGGCGGGGAGAAGATGCCTCTGGCTTCCTCTACCAAGCCAGCCCTGGGGCCTCAGGAGAGGCCCAAACAGAAACACAGTGCCTTTCTCTTGTTCACAGGGTGTTTCAGGCTTCCCGGTGTACCCCCTGTGCCAGCAACCCACAGTGTCCATCCCTGCTGGGGTGCCTTCATGCCACCCTCCTCTCCCCGGGCTCCTTCCTCAGCCTGCCTGCCCATCTGCCTCCATCAGAGAGGTTCCCTTTCCTCCTCTAACCATCAACCACTCAAAACTCAGGTCCAGTCAGTCTCCTTCTTCTTGGGTTCATAGTACTGTGACCATCCTAACAGGCAGTGCCAGAATCTGCTTAGGGAGGGAATTGTCTGTGTTCTGGAAAATACTGTTATGGGCCACTTAGCTGTGAGGAGACAAGCCTCTGGGAAGGATCTGGAAGGAGGAAACTGAAGAAGTGATGGTTGAATTACTTCTCACAAGACATGTTATTTGCTTACCAAAAGAGAGAGACAGAGACCCAGTGACATGGCAGGAACCTGGTCGGCAGACATACAATCAAGACTTTTACTTCTAAACACAGGCTGTCTAAATTTTACCTCTGTGTCTGTATAAATTTTCTCCACCTCTGTCTGTCAGTAGTTCAGTGACATGTTCTATGATCAGAATAGCCTTCATATGCCCATTCCTTTTATTTTCACTATTACCTTTATTTCACATAAGATAAACCAGGAAGAGGGGCCAAGTTCTGTGGTTGGAACAGGTAGGGCAGCACATTTGGGTTGGAAAGATGATCAATAAACTGAACCTCTGTTTAGGACACCTTGGAGCACTTTTCCCCTAACTCCATTGAACCCTGCCACAGGAAAACCAGAGCTGGACAATAGTTAAAGTGGTTAAAAACAAGGTTTATTTAGGACTGTTACAATAGAGGAAAAGAGACCTTGATGTAGAAGTGGGCTCAGTTCCAATGCAACATGGGCAAGTGGGAATTTATAGCCAAGGAGCAGAGTCCGAGGGGTCAGCGGATGGAAAATTACTAAGAGGAAACAATAGGATAAAGGGGATTCTGGCTAAACTGCCCTGCGTGAAGGCAGGCCAGGTGATCAAGTACCACCGGGAGACAGGGGGAGGCTGAGGAACCTGATTAGATATCGAGGTTAAAGTGACTTCACAGGGTTCTTAACTAAAACCAGATTTTACTAGGAAATGCACAGATGGGCCTAGAAGGTACCAGAGCCTGTCCAGGTTTGATCAAGGAAAGACTCTTTGTCAGTCCTCACAATAATCCAGTAAGGTATATGCCATTATCCTCATTTTGCAGATGAGGAAACCAAGGCACAGAGAGGTTACATTACTGGCCCAAGATCACACAGCAGGTGTGCACTCCAACCCAGGCAGTCTGACTCCAATGCCCCTGTTCTCAAGTACTGAGCCACACTGCCTCCTAATCCCCTGCTACTGCGGTGAGAGAGTAAACTCTGCAGAATATAGGGCAACCTTACGGTTAAAGAACAAAAATTCAACTGAGTAAATTTAAAGATCTAATTGGCTTTATTAAGTGATTCATGAATTGGGCAGCATCCCACTAGCAAATGGAAAGGAGTTCTGAGTTGCTGTACAAAATGGAAGGATTTTATAGGCAGAAATGGAGTGAGAGAATTAGCAAAAGAAAAGAAAGGATTGTTTCAGGAAAGGTCACCTTTCCTTAGGGGCAGGGGCAGGAGGATCTTATTAGGTGGATTACCTCATCTTCCTTTGGGGGCTGGGGATGGCCAGGGCCCACGTGACAGATTATCTCATTGGTGCTGACCAGAAAGTTCCAGACTGGCTGGATTAAGACTCCGTTTCTGGGGGAGGTTGAAACTGCGACTTGGTTAGGTGTTAAGCCCTGGTTTGGTGATTTAGCCTAGCATATGTGACTCCATCTTGGGCCTGTGGTTTGCTTTTTAACACTGGGCATGGACAATTGTGGGATAGGAGGTCTAGGCCATCATAAATGGCCCCTTGGGGGGCAGGATGAGCCCAGTTCGTACTTGATTATCCTGCGCTCTCTCCCCAGTCAGGCTGGGGCTCCTCAAGGCTGGTATGGCACAATGGCTTTGCTAAATAATACTACACCCAACATCTGTAAAGGGCTATATACTTTCTCGGTGTACTTCTCATGTAATTGTCCTGTTGCCAGGCAGTCCCATCTGGGGAGGTCTCTCCCTGTGCACTAGGTGAAACCTCAACTTGGACAGGGGAGGGCTCTTGACTCTGATCCGAAAGAATTCCCTAACAGGTGGAACAAGTGCAAGCAAGAAAGGAATTCATTAAAGCCAAAGTAATAGCAAGTGTAAGAATTGTATAGTGCCAAGAAGAGTGGCCCTTTTATTTGTACAACCATGCAGGCAGTAGAGAGCAAGGAATAACAGAGGGAGAAAAGGAAAGTTCACTGAATTCCTGTTTGGCATAGGGCAAATCTCTTGCCAATTCCTAAAGCCAGGGACCCCCAGCATCCTATGTCCACTTGGTAGCACTGTGTCCCTACCATCCCAGGACTGGGAGAGCCATGGAGCCCTGGGTGGAGTGAGTTTATGTTCTGGGAACTTTGCAAAGCAAAGCAAAGGAGATGTTCAGACAGGCTGCTAGAAAACGGGATCATATGGCCACAATCCCATCTGGGTCACCCAAGCAGTAGGACCATGCAAGCCCCAAATCAGAGGTTCCCAAAGCCACTTCCATGCATTTCTGAAATAAAGCGGAGAGAGAAATGCTTGTGCTTAAGACTAGAAAGCTGAATGAGACAGCAAAGTGACAAAGACACTTAACACTAGTGGTGGATGTCGGAGGGGCTCCCTTGAGCCTGATTACGGTCTGGGTACTTGTCTTTGTCATGAGAAAGAATTCAGAGGCAAAACACAATAAGCTTAAGAAGCAAGAAAGTTTTATTTAGAGCAAAGAACACACTCAAAGCCGGCAGTGTGGGCAGCCTCAGAGAGGAGGCATGCTTAAAGGGTTTAGGGTTTGGGGTTTTATGGAGTTTTTGGGTAGGGGTCAGTAAAAGGCATGGTGATTATAAGGTATAATGTCAGTATAAGATATACAGGTGATAAGAATGCAGCAGCCCAATTTGAAAAGGACAGATGCACCCCTATGTTTATTGCAGCACTATTTACAATAGCCAAGAAATGGAAGCAACCTAAGTGTCCATCAGTAGATGAATGGATAAAGAAGATGTGGTACATATACACAATGGAATATTATTCAGCCATAAGAAGAAAACAAATCCTACCATTTGCAACAACATGGATGGAGCTAGAGGGTATTATGCTCAGTGAAATAAGCCAAGCCGAAAAAGACAAGTATCAAATGATTTCACTCATATGTGGAGTATAAGAACAAAGAAAAAAACTGAAGGAACAAACAGCAGCAGACTCACAGAACCCAAGAACGGACTAATAGTTACCAAAGGGAAAGGGACTGGGGAAAATGGGCGGGAAGGGAGGGATAAGAGGGAAAAAGGGGCATTACGATTAGCAGATGTAATGTTGGTGGGGGGGACCTGATGAAGGGGTAGTTTAATAATCATAATATTGCACATGTAATTGTAAATTAATGATAATAAAATAAATTATATTTAAAAAAAAGATATACAGGTGATTAATAATTCCTGTGAAGTTTTGTCTTCAGAATAAGGTTATTTAGGTAACTGGGTTGATCTCTCTCAGCATTCTTTATCCATGTAGGTTCCTTTATACTACAGAGGTCTGTTTTCTGCCCTGGTTACAATGTCACTTAATTGATTAAAGTGACTGGAAGAAGGGAGAACAGCATGTTAAAGGTTAAGTTAAAGAATAAACTAGGCCTCTGTTTGCAGGCTAAGTAGATTTTATAATGGCATGACACTCGTCCCATGTCCTTGTTCTTTCTCAGTCCCAGGGGGTAGACAAAAATCACCGGTTCCATTTGTGGTTGAGGAAATTGAGGCTTGCAGAGTCATGTGGCTTGCAGTGGTCCCATAGTCGGTGATGACAGAATTCTGAACTGGAACATGAGATTTTTTTCTTTCCCACTGTGCTTCCTCATCAGGTTAGCTATTTCAAAAAGCAGTACCCTCACCCCCTCAAAAAGAGCCCACCCTACAATGCTGTTTCCATTTTGAAAGCGCAGGCCCCATTTGCAGATGGGCTTGAGCAGGAAAACAGCGTGGTATTGGGATGATTCCCTTGGGCTTCAGGGCAGGGCTCCTTGGCATTCAGCATTAACCACTTATCTTGGGTTTGTTCTTTCTAGAAAGGACTCTGGTCAGGATAATTGTTGCCCATTCATCCCCAAGGCCACTTTTATATAAATATAGAGCCAAAGTCTGAGCTCTCACTCTTCCAACTAACACAGCTTCTTGTAAAGAAAGAAAAAAAAAAAGGAAAAACAACCTTTGATCGGCTTCTGCTCCCACTTGAGCGAGGCCAGACCTATCAAAACCACGTCAGCTAAGGGGGAGATGGGCGCAACAAAGCAGCCATCTCCCTGACCCTGACTGACTTTTCAATTCCTCTTTCACTTAAGAACCTCTTCCTTGGAAATGACTGCCTGATGCTACTGTCCTGCATCCAGGTACTTTCTCAACAAATGCATCCAAGGGGCAAAGGGCAACTGTCTTCTGTCACAAGGTGGGCTGGGCCCTCCCACAAACCAGATTCAAGTACTTGCTGGGTACCCATAGCATGCCAGGACAAGTGGAGACATGGTCCCTGTCCTCAAGCAGCAAATAGGGAGCGTGGGGTGGGGTGGAGCTGACACAGGAAGAAATGCAAGAAAGCAGCACTGGGGCTCTGAGAAGGGAGCTAAGGAGGGCTGGAGTGGAGGGAGGCTTCAGGGAGGAGATGAACATCTGGAGCCCTGAAGACTTCTTGGGGAGTTCCCCAGCGCACTAGGGGGTCAGGCCCTGGGGAAAGAGCAGTGCACAGAACAGATAAAAATCCCTGCCATCCCTGGTAGGGAGAGAGATGACAAGGAACCTGGAGAGTGATGAGAAGCAGGGAGTGCTATGAGGGGACTTCACGCAGGGCATGGGGTGGGGTAAGGAAGGGGGTATGATTTTTAAATGGGATGTTTGAGTCAAGGTCAAAGGGTGGTAAAGGAGTAAGCCCTGAGGATATTTGCAGGAGGGCTTCCAGGAAAATGGAGTGGAAATGGAAAATCTGAGCCAGGAGGAGGCCTGGCAAATCTGTGAAATAGCAAGGTTGGAGGGTGGACTCTCCCTTGGCCAGGAGTTGTGGTGGGGAAAGCGTCCTTTTTTTTTTCTTAATGGTACAAATGTATCTATCAATCCATCTTTCAGAGGAATTTCGTTCTTTTTTTCTTTTTGCTATTATTTTTTTAAATAGTTAATTTTGGTATCATTAATCTACAATTACATGTGCAATATTATGGTGATTAAACTACCCCTTCATCAGGTCCCCCCCACTAACCCGAATACAGTCAGTGTCCATCAGTGTAGTGAGATGCTATAGAATCACTACTTGTCTTCTCTGAGTTGTACTGCCCTCCTGGTGGCCCCTCAACATTACATCTGCTAATCGTAATGCCCCTTTTTCCCCATTGTCCCTCCCTTCCCACCCATCCTCCCCAGTCCCTTTCCCTTTGGTAACTATTAGTCCGTTCTTGGGTTCTGTGAGTCTGCGGTTGTTTTGTTCCTTCAGTATTTTTCTTAGTTCTTATACTCCACATATGAGTGAAATCATTTGATACTTCTCTTTTTCGGCTTGGCTTATTTCACTGAGCATAATACCCTCTAGCTCCATCCATGTTGTTGCAAATGGTAGGATTTGTTTTCTTCTTACGGCTGAATAATATTCCATTGTGTATATGTACCACATCTTCTTTATCCATTCATCTACTGATGGACACTTAGGTTGCTTCCATTTCTTGGCTATTGTAAATAGTGCTGCAATAAACATAGGGGTGCATCTGTCTTTTCAAATTGGGCTGCTGCATTCTTAGGGTAAATTCCTAGGAGTGGAATTCCTGGGTCAAATGGTATTTCTATTTTGAGTTTTTTGAGGAACCTCCATACTGCTTTCCACAATGGTTGAACTAATTTGCAGTCCCACCAGCAGTGTAGGAGGGTTCCCTTTTCTCCACATCCTCGCCAACATTTGTTGTTGTTTGTGTTTTGGATGTTGGCCATCCTCACTGGTGTGAGGTGATATCTCATTGTGGTTTTAATCTGCATTTCTCTGATGATTAGCGATGTGGAGCATCTTTTCATGTGCCTGTTGGCCATCTGAATTTCTTCTTTGGAGAAGTGTCTATTCATGTCCTCTGCCCATTTCTTAATTGGATTATTTGCTTTTTGTTTGTTGAGGTGTGTGAGTTCTTTATATATTTTGGATGTCAACCCCTTATCGGATATGTCATTTATGAATATATTCTCCCGTACTGTAGGATGTCTTTTTGTTCTACTGATGGTGTCCTTTGCTGTACAGAAGCTTTTCAACTTGATATAGTCCCATTTGTTCATTTTTGCTTTTGTTTCCCTTGTCCGGGGAGATATGTTCATAAAGAAGTCGCTCATGTTTATGTCCAAGAGATTTTTGCCTATGTTTTTTTCTAAGAGTTTTATGCTTTCATGACTTACATTCAGGTCTTTGATCCACCTTGAGTTTACCTTTGTGTATGGAGTTAGTAGTCCAGTTTCATTCTCTTACATGTAGCTGTCCAGTTTTTCCAACACCAGCTGCTGAAGAGGCCATCATCTCCCCAATGTATATCCAAGGCTCCCTTATCAAATATTAATTGACTGTATAAGTTTGGGTTAATGTTTGGATTTTCTATTCTGTTTCATTGATCTGTGGATCTGTTTTTGTGCCAATACCAAATTGTCTTGATTACTGTGGCTTTGTAGTAGAGCTTGAAGTCAGGGAGCGTAATTCCCCCTGTTTTATTCCTCCTTCCCAGGATTGCTTTGGCTATTCGGGGTCTTTTGTGGTTCCATATGAATTTTAGAATTATTGGTTCCAGTTCATTGAAGAATGCTGTTGGTATTTTGATCAGGATTGCATTGAATCTGTAGATTAATTTAGGTAGTATAGCCATTTAGACAATATTTATTCTTCCTAGCCAAGAGCATGGGATGCATTTCCATTTGTTAGTGTCCTCTTTAATTTCTCTTAGGAGTGTCTTGTAGTTTTCAGAGTACAGGTCTTTCACTTCCTTCGTTAGGTTTATTCCTAGGTATTTTATTCTTTTTGATGCAATTGTGAATGGAATTGTTTTTCTGATTTATCTTTCTGTTAGTTCATCATTAGTGTATAGGAAAGCAACAGATTTCTGTGTGTTAATTTTGTATCCTGCAACTTTGCTGAATTCAGATATTAGTTCTAGTAGTTTTGGAGTGGAGTCTTTAGGGTTTTTTATGTACAATATCATGTCATCTGCAAATAGTGACAATTTGACTTCTTCTTACCAATCTGGATGCCTTGTATTTCTTTGTTTTGTCTGATTGCCGTGGCTAGGACCTCCAGTACTATGTTGAATAACAGTGAAGAGAGTGGGCATCCCTGTCTTGTTCCCGATCTTAGGTGAAAAGCTTTCAGCATCTCGCTGTTAAGTATGATTTGGCTGTGGGTTTGTCATATATGGCCTTTATTATGTTGAGGTACTTGCCCTCTATACCCATTTTGTTGAGAGTTTAATCATGAATGGATACTGAATTTTGTTGAATGCTTTTTCAGCATCTATGGAGATGATCATGTGGTTTTTGTTCTTCTTTTTGTTGATGTGGTGGATGATGTTGATGGATTTTCGAATGTTGTACCATCCTTGCATCCCTGGGATGAATCCCACTTGATCATGGTGTATGATCCTCTTGATGTATTTTTGAATTCGGTTTGCCAATATTTTGTTGAGTATTTTTGCATGTACGTTCATCAGGGATATTGGTCTGTAGTTTTCTTTTTTGGTGAGGTCTTTGCCAGGTTTTGGTATTAGAGTGATGCTGGCTTCATAGAATGGGTTTGGAAGTATTCCCTCCTCTTCTATTTTTTGGAGAACTTTAAGGAGAATGGGTGTTATTTTTTCTCTATATGTCTGGTAGAATTCAGAGGTGAATCCATCTGGTCCGGGGGTTTTGTTCTTGGGTAATTTTTTGATTACTGATTCAATATCTTTGCTGGTGATTGGTGTGTTTAGTTTTTCTGTTTCTTGTTTGGTCAGCTTTGGAAGGTTGTATTTTACTAAGAAGTTGTCCATTTCTTCTATGTTTTCCAGCTTCTTAGCATATAGATTCTCATAATATTCTCTTATAGTTCTTTGTATAAGTGTGGGATCCGTCCTGATTTTTCCTTTCTCATTTCTGATTCTGTTTATGTGTGTAGATTCTCTTTTTCCCTTAATGAGTCTGGCTAGGGGTTTATCTATTTTGTTTGTTTTTTCAAAGAACCATCTCTTGGTTTCATTGATTTTTTCTATTGTTTTATTCTTCTCAGTTTTATTTATTTCTTCTCTGATCTTTATTATGTCCCTCCTTCTGGTGACTTTGGGCCTCATTTGTTCTTCTTTTTCCAATTTCAGTAATTGTGTCTTTAGACTATTCATTTGGGAATGTTCTTCTTTCTTTAGATAGGCCTGGATTGCAATATACTTTCCTCTTGGAACTACCTTTGCTGCGTCCCACAGAAGTTGTGGCTTTGTGTTCTTGTTGTCATTTGTCTCCATATACTCTTTGATTTCTGTTTTGATTTGCTCATTAACCCATTGATTAATTAGGAGAATGTTGTTAAGTCTCCACGTATTTGTGAGCCTTTTTGTTTTCTTTCTAAAATTTAATTCTAGTTTTATACCTTTATGATCTGAGAAGTTTGTTGGTAGAATTTCAGTATTTTTGACTTTACTGAGGTTCTTTTTGTGGCCTAGTATGTGGTCTATTCTGGAAAATGTTCCATGTGCACTTGAGAAGAATGTGTATCCTGTTGCTTTTGGGTGCAGAGTTCTGTAGATGTCTGTTAGGTCCATCTGTTCTAGTGTGTTGTTCAGTGCCTCTATGTCTTTACTTATTTTCTGTCTGGTTGATCTGTCCATTGGAGTGAGTGGTGTGTTGAAGTCACCTAAAATGAATGCATTGCATTCTATTTCCTCCTTTAATTCTGTTAGTATTTATTTCACATATGTCGGCGCTCCTGTGTTGGGTGAATATATATTTATAATGGTTATATCTTCTTGTTGGACTGACCCCTTTATCATTATGTAATGTCCTTCTTTATCTCTTGCTACTTTCTTCGTTTTGAAGTCTATTTTGTGTGATACAAGTACTGCAACACCTGCTTTTTTGTCCTTGTTGTTTGCATGAAATATCTTTTTCCATCCCTTCTCTTTTAGTCTGGGGATATCTTTGCATTTGAGGTGAGTTTCTTGTAGGTAGCATATAGATGGGTCTTGCTTTTTTATCCATTCTGTTACTCTGTGTCTTTTGATTGGTGCATTCAGTCCATTTACATTTAGGGTGATTATCGATAGATATGTACTTACGGCCATTGCTGGCTTTAGATTCGTGGTTACCAAAGGTTCAGGGGTTGCTTCTTTACTATCTAACAGTCTAACTTAACTTTCTTGTTAAGTTATTGTAAACACCATCTGATGTTTCTTTATTTCTCTCCCTTCTTATTCTTCCTCCTCCATTCTTTATATACTAGGTGTTTTATTCTTTGCCTTTAGTTAGTATTTGGATGGTCTGCTTTCTTTGCTATGATTTTATTTTCTCTGGTGACGTTTTTTTAAACTTAGGAGTGCTTCCCTCTAGAGCAGTTCCTTTAAGATGTCCTGTAAAGGTGTTTTATGGGAGGCAAATTCTCTAAGCTTTCGCTTGTCTGGAAATTGTTTAATCCCTCCATCATATTTAAATGATAATCGTGCTGGATACAATATTTTTGGTTCGAGGCCCTTCTGTTTCATTATGTTAAATGTATCATGCCATCCTCTTCTAGCTTGTAAGGTTTCTGTTGAGGAGTCTCATGATAGTCTGATGGGTTTTCCTTTGTATGTGATCTTTTTTCTTTCTCTAGCTGCCTTTAATACTCTGTCCTTATCTTTGATCTTTGCCATTTTAATTATTATATGTCTTGGTGTTGTCTTCCTTCGGTCCCTTGTGTTAGGAGATCTGTGTGCTTCCGTGGACTGCGAGACTATTTCCTTCCCCGGCATGGGGGAGTTTTCAGCAATTATTTCTTCAACGACACTTTCTATCCCTTTTTCTCTCTCTTCTTCCTCTGGTACTCCTATAATGCGAATATTGTTCCGTTTGGATTGGTCACAGTTCTCTTAATATTCTTTCATTCCTAGAGATCCTTTTATCTCTCTCTGCCTTAGCTGCTCTGTATTCCTGTTCTCTGATTTCTATTCCATTGCAGTCTCTTGCATCTCATCCAGCCTGCTGCTAAGCCTGTCTTGGCTTGTCTCATTTCTGCATTGTCTTTCCTGACTTCCCTCATTTCCTCCCTCAGCTCTTGCATATTTCTCTGTAGATCCATCAGCATTGTTATGATTTTTATTCTGAATTCTTTTTCAGGAAGATTCTGCATTTCTATCCCTTCAGGTTCCCTCTCAGGTGTTGTCTGGGTCTGGGTGATTTTTGTCTGTACCATATTCCTCTGTCTTTTCATGTCGATAGAAATGGTTGCTGGTAGGTGCCGCATATGTCAGCTGGGCTCTTTAAGACTTAAAAAAAAAACAAGAAAAACAAACAAAAAGAAAGAAGCAAAAAAAAAAAAAAAGGAAGAAAAGAAAAGAGAAAAAGAAGAAAGAAAGAAAAGAAAGGGAAAAACAAAACAAAAAAAACGCCCATCCGGGGTGGATTCTGTAAGGATGCTGTAGGTGTCGCTGTTGCTCCACTATTCCACGGCCGTGACCACGCTGCTCTTTGTAGCTCTGGCCGGGGCGGGAACAAGTGGGAGGCTGTTGTTCTCTGTACAAAGTTTTAGTGTGGCTGCTACCTTTTCTCAGTCACCATCGAAGGGTTCCAAAATTTCTCAGGACTCCCAGCTCGCTAGGCTGAGCGTGCCGGGGCGATGGTGTTCCCTTGCTGGGGCCCCCGCCTCTCCAAGACTGCTATAAACAGCATGCGCTCTTCTCTTATCCCAGGGCGCTGGCTGCACGGACCCGGGCGCGTTCCCAGCTCAAAACCTGCACCTTCTGCCTCTCCAATGTCCTATGCACCGCGCGATGTGTGTCACTGCTCCCGGTGAAGATCACCGGGGCTGGTTATTTCGTGGGCCTGTTCTTCCACTCCCTCCCGGCTCTGGATCAGCTCCTCCCACCGGGGCGCTGGGGTGGGTGTGTGCCCGGGTCCCGCCAGTCTCGGCTCCGTATCTCACCCGCCTCGCAGTGTGCTGAGTCCTCTCGGGTGTAGCTGCACGCTGTGCACTTTCCTGTGTATTCTGGTCTCTCTTTTAGGAATAGTTGTATTTGCTGTATTTTCGTAGATTTATATAGTTTTGGGAGGAAATTTCCACCGCCCTGCTCACACCGCCATCTTCCCAGGAACTTGCAGCGCACAACTGGCTTGTGCTGCTCCCTCCTTCTCTATGGCCGCCGGGTTGCAGCCGCCGCTAGACCCGCCATAGGCACCCTTTTTTGCTATTATTAATGTACAATTACATGAGCAATATTATAGTGACTAGACTCACCCTATTATCAAGGAAAGTGTCCTTTTTAAAAGGAGTTCCTCTGGGCTGTGGTAAGGTAAGCACCTCTGAACCTCTGCCTTGCTCCCAGAGTGGGTAGCATTGTGGGTAGAAAATGGCATATATGAGGGGAGAGCGTTGTAGGTAACAGGTCACAGGTGTGAAAAGGAGGGCAATTCATGTGGCAGTCATAGCAGCCATTTGGCTCTTCAAGGGAAACCAGTGAAAGGCTGGGAGCAGAGGAGAAATATGATCAGACATGGTTCTAAAGGGATTACTCTATACAAAGAATAGACTATAGGGGCCAAGGGTGAAAGCAGGCGGCACAAGTTAGTACAAGGGTATGCTTCATTGAAAAGAAATTGCCAAACTAGTTTCCAAAGTGGCTGTATATTTTGCATTCCTACCAGGAATATATGAGAGTCCTCTTGTTCTACCTTCTTTTTAACGCTTGGTAGTGTCAGTCTTTGTAATTTTAGCCATTCAGGTGGGTGTACAGTAGTACCTTATTATGATTTGAATTGTATTTCCTGGATGACTAATGATGTTGAGCACCTTTTCATGTGTTTGTGGTAGAAAGTCAACAGTCATTTGGAGCAGGATGGTGGCAGCAGAGATGATGAGAATGTCTGATGCTGGATATGAGATCCAGAAAGAGGACCGGGGTGGTGTGCTACAGATGGGGGAGTCTGTGGGCTCTAGAGCTGGCATCCTCCCTGAGTTCTGTGAAAGAAGGAACCACAGCCAAACAAAATCGATCTCTATCAGGTTTGTTGCCCCTAATATCTACCTCCCCTTCTTCCGAGTTGACAGAGCCCTCGTTTTGGCTGGGTACATGGCTATCCAGAATGGAGATGGCACTTGCCAGCCTGCTGCTGGGGTGGGCCATCTGACTGAGTTCTGGTATGAGATGTGGAAAGAAGTGCTGAGGGATGCTCCTTCAAAGAGCCTCCTTTGAAAAGCAGGTGGCATGCACTCTTCTCCCCATCATGTCCTTTCCCTCCAGTCCTTTGCCTGGAACATGAAAACCACTGTAGGCCACCCTCAAGAAAGTAGATGCTAGAACTAGGACACCGAGCCTCTGGCACCTTGGAGTGCTCTGTCAGCCCTAGACTGCTGCCTTCTGACTTCCTGAATGAGAGAAAGAGGGAAATAAATTTCAAGTTGGTTTCAACCATCATTTTGGAGTTGTGAACCTATTCTGAACCAGTATGACAGGCAACCAGCAGTGTCAGCTACATGAGCTTCTGGAGGGAGGGGCAGGTAAACAGCTTCCAGATGGGTAGATTTAGAGAATCAGAGGAGAAGATGGTAATTCTTCTAACTTGAGGCAGGACAAGAAGTGAGGCTGGCTTTGGGGTGAGACTGTAGGGAGTTAGCAGGCCCAGATGGTGGAAAGCTTTTATTACCCCATTGAAAATTGGGCTGGTGCTTCTAAACCAAGAAAATCTGCACTGTTCTGAATGGCCCCCAGAAAAAGTATACACTTGTGTTTGTTTAACTTCGGTGTATCACATTGCAGTTTAAAGCCCCTTCCTTTATTCACAGGGAAATAAGCCTGGCTTCACCATGGGAAGGCTGAACCTCTGTGTACCCCTAGACATTACTGAATGCCACTCCCTGTGACAGACAGACAGGCAGGCAGGCAGAGCTCATTCCTTGAAATGGTTATACCACTGGTCCTAACCTTCCACATCTGGTTCTCCAAATGTGTTACTGTAATCCCCAAAGTCCAACTCCCAGACCAAACAGAACAAGCTGGCCAGAGCAGGAAGCCCATCTCCATCCTTAGCACTGCCCTGGCCTGCTGGGCGCTCACTTGTTGAACAACTCCATCCTCCCTCCAAGCCATTCTTCCCTTTGCTCTGTGACAGATGAGCCAGAAACCAAGCACAAGGCCCTCTGGCAGCTCAGCCAGGCTGTATATGTGGCAGAACTGCCCAGAGGGACCCTCGTGCCTTCCCCTCTTTCCTGCTTCCCAGAAACCTCCCTGATGTCAACTATCCAAGATGCAGGATCATGTGCACCAGAATTTGCAGGCCTGGAGTCCGGGAAACATCGTAGCTCTCCTGAGAAGCCCAGGCTCCTGAGGCCAGCTGCTAGGATTCTGTGCACCTGAGAGTACCAAACAAGTGTTCTTATTTTCATGTGAACTACATCACAGCACTACGTCCACCACTGCACTGGGGCTTTGTAGGGGTATTACTGGTGAAAGAAAGAGCCTTTGACTTGAGGTCAGTCTGTGTGCCTTGGATCCTGGCCAAGGGCTCGGGTACTGGTTCTGTTTACTGGGGACAGTGGAAGGCAGACAGGGAGGAAGGAAGAGGGGAGAAAAGGGGGGAGCCACAGCCACCCAGGTATCTGCAGAGAGCCCCATGACCAGTGTTGTTCCTGGCCTTTCTTCCACCAGTGTCACCTCTAGAAGGTAATTTGGACTTTTTTCAAATAATCAATTTACTTCCAAGTTTTGATGAGCCAGAGGTCATTCTAGTCACCTGTCTGAGCTTCTGGTGAGTGAATGAGTGAGACTGTTCATGCCGGGGCTCTTGTTCACGGAGCCAAAGAATGAGCTTTGCAAACACTCAAGGTAGGAGAGCAAGGTACAGGCTTTTATTTAGAGATAAAGTGAGAGGACAGAGCTCCTGGCTTATGCCAGGAAGGGACAAGGGAGTCCATGATGGTGCATTGTCTAGGGGGATTTATAGTCGGTTGAGAATTTTCAGGAATGTGGGTAAAGGGCTAGGGGTGCAGACCTGTACCACCTGCCCTGCCCCCAAGGTGTGCTGGGTTGTTGTCTGTTTGCTAGGGCTGTTGAGATACAGTGAAGTCACGGGTCATGCTGAGATGCCCTTCTTTATCTGCAGAACACCCAAACATTCCAGGCCAAGTTGCTCCTGGCCTTTTGAGCTTTAGCTGATCTCACTGAAGATGTCTATATTCCTAGTGTGGTATCTTTACCCTAGAGAATTAGTGTGACCTTGACTTTGCATAATGCTTAACACAGAGTTTCATTAGGGGGTTTCCTTGCATATAGTTACATTGCTCTGACTGTAAATATCCTGCCTTGCTTTTTCCAGAGGCCTTCACCCTGCTCTGACTACACCACAGTCCCTGTGTCACTGTCACACAGATGGTGTCATTGCAGCTGAAAATGAGGAAACCAGGGCTTTAGTCAGTGGTGGAGCCTAATCTCGGAATTGTAAGCTTTCACTTACGCTTTTTGAAATATTGTAAGCAGCCCAGTAACACCCCCCACCCCCTGCCGCCCCATCCCCCAGATCTTGCCCAGGGTCCAGCCTGAGAACCAGCACCAAGGGTATGTGTGCTGTTGGAGGGCGGGGGGAGGGGCTTGGGTTTCTCGAGGAAGCTAATTTTATGACTAAGCCTGAAAAGATGTGGAAAATCCTAGCAGTGATGCGCGACACTCCTCACACCTTCAGGTTACCTAGAGGGTTGTTTTTATAGGAAGGGAAGCAAAACAGTTTCCAGATTTTCTTCTTTGGTGAGAGGGAATAAGGAAGCTTGGGTTTCAGTCCCTTACTTACTGTGTGGTGACCTTGGGTACATTACTCAAACTCTCAAGACTCTCATTTCCTTACCTGAAAAACAGTGTTATGAAATCCAACAAAAAATTCACATAGAGCATTTAATGCCAGACCTATAGTAAGCACTCAAGCAATGTTGACTGTTACTGTGTGCTGATTACGTGTAATATTCTCTGCCTTTATTACACCCTTTCCCATCTCCTTTTAAGAGGTTGATGTATGACTCCTGGGTCTGGCCAGGACCTCCCTTACCAAGGAGACAGTGCCTTCCCCACGGGAGCAGAGGCTCCTGTCGGGCTGAGGAGATGTCCTCTGCTTCCTCTCGGCCACCCACCCCCACTCCTCCTCTTCCAGGCCCAGTGCTGGACTCAGCTTGGTGATGAAGGGGTCCAGAATATGCCACTGTGATGAAGAACAATAATTTCCCCTCTACCCTTCTGAGTTCTTGGCCTGTAACAAAGGACAAATTAGCGAGAGAAGAAAGTTATTAACGTGTGCCTCATGTGTACAAGGGAGATACCCAGGAAAACTGAGTCATTCCCTGAGGTTGCTTAGAATTCAGGCTTAACATCCATCTTAGTAGGGACAGGGGTGAGAGACTGTAGGCTCTTAGGGAGAGGAAATGATTTTTAGGAAAGATGAATGGGCCCTTAGAAGGACAAATGGGAGGTTTTGTTGGGGGGTTGAGTTTATTTTCCTGGGTTCTTGATCCCAGCACAATAAAGATTTGAAGGGCAGAGACACAGCAGTGAAGCAGAGTAAACGTTTTATTTAAAGTTACACACTCAAAGAGAGAAAAAGTGCGGGCGTCCTCAGAGAGGAGGCATGCTGAAAGGTTGGGGCTTCCCTCTTTTAAGGATTATTCAAAGGGCCAGGGGGTATAAACTTGTCAAGTGGTCTCAAGATGCTTATATCTGGTGAGAGACACCATGTCTCCTCTCCTCTATTATCAGTCCTCCAGGTAATTATGCAAAATTAACTTAACACACGGAATCTACGGATCCCTGTTCTTCCAAGGACAGCAGCTTCTCTCTGGGAACAGATCAATGGGGACTCCTGCCCTGCCCCCAAGGTGGGCTGAGTTATTGTCTGTTTGCTAAAGAACATGTTAGGAATATCACTTCCTAACTTCCTGGCTTTTAAAATGGAATCTTAGCTTTATGATGGAATCTTTCCTGTTCTTACTATACTGTTTATATCTGGGCTTTTTTTGAAAATTAATTGTGATGCTTGTCTCCTACCCTGGTTACAAAATTACTTGATTAGGGCCTGGAGGAGGAGGAAAAAAACAGCGTACAGATTAAGTTAAGGAATAAGCTGGGCCTTTTAGCAGGCTAACGTAGATCTTACAGTGGCATGATCTAATTGACACAATGAAGACATGGGCTGTCCTTGGATATTTTTCTTTTTCTAGGGAATATCTGGACATTCCAAGTTGCTCCCAGCCTTTGGAGCTTCAACTGATTAACTCATTAACTCTGTGAGTCTTTTCTGGCTCTTTAGTTTTATCTGGTTAACTCCTTGTGTCCCTCCTAGTAGGCTTTACTGGCCTTACTCTCTCTCTCTACCCGGCGCATATCTATTTTTCTGCCTAACAGTTTGACAGTCTGCAACAAAGTTTGTCTGGGGGTGGTGTCTGCTTCTAGTCTGTTCTCCTGGGATGAGTCAATCCTCCCTTTATTGATAAAACTCAGGGAGGAGATCTATGACAAGTCACTCTGCAGGATCTGTCTTCAGGTAGATAAGGCGAGCTCAGAGAAAGTCTCTCCCAGTCTTTGCTAGTTTTAAGTGCCTACAGCTCAAAATAATCAATATAGCAAAGCGGCATATTTTGGGGTGGCATATTCTGCTACCCTTCACCACAGTGATATAAGGATTATTTTGAGCTGAAGACATTTGAGAATTAACAGCTGCAGGAGGAATCTTTTTCTGAACTTCCTTTAGCTTCCTAAAAGCAAAGTCTCAAAAGAACTCAAGTGTCATAAATCCCTTCCCTGGGAGTTTCACAACAAGAAAGGTTGACTCTTATCACTAATGACAAGAAGCCAGAACTTGGATAATATGTCACCTACACAGATATTGTCATAAAACTATCATATTTCCCATCTATTCTCCTAAGCACTCATTTGTTTTTCCTAAAAGTCATTTTTTCTCCCAGCAGTGCCTCCCTGCTCCCTCTATCCCCTATTAAAAATGGCATATAAGCCTTAGATTCTCACCTCCTCCTTGAGTCACACTTTTCTATGAACTCCCTCCTATAGATAAGTAGATAAAAGTCCATCTTTTCTGTTGTTAATTTGTCTTTTGTCAGTTTCATTTACAAGCCCCCAATAACTGAACATTAATGGATAGAGGAAAAGTTTTCCTCCCTAATAGTCAGAACTAACCAACTGACTTACTGGCCAGTATCTTACCTAACAACATTGAGATTTTCCTTCTGGAAACTTTAAGACTGTCAAATTGAAGAAGACGTGCAATTCCAACTGAGAGATATTGCCTAAGGAAGAGCAGTGCGTGGCAAGACCTGGTGAAGGTATCACATTCCCCTCTGGTGCTTCATTTCCTAGGCTCAGAAATTAATTGCTTGTGCACCCGGAGGTTCAATTTCTACAGAATATCTCACAGTAGCAAACCCCACAAAGATCGATGAATAAGGCTAGCACAAGAAAAGCCAAGAAGACAGCAGAAGTTGCTTAGTGAGCAATGGACTCTGAATAGGTGAACAGTGTTTGATGATCCTAACGGCTGGGATCAGCAGGTTGCCCAGTATAAGGCCAGTAAGTCACATAGCTCCAGGTTATGCAGTTCGTGTGGACTATGCAAAGGAAGGGTCGTCACCTCCCCTGCCCGAAGCTGTGCAATGCACAACCATTCTGGGACCATAATCACCTGGAGGTGTGTGTGTTATATGTGTGAATTTCTGGGCACCACTCCAGACCTAAGAATTCACCATCTCTGGCACTGGGCTCAGCTATCTACAGGTTTAACCAAGTATCAGATAATTCTTATGAGGCTCAGAGAAGTGTGAGGGCCTCAGTTCCAGGGACACACATGCAGGAAACCAGCTGCCACTGATGGCTTTTGTGGTTCTCTTCGTACAGCTCTTCCAATTTGTGGATGCTGTCTTTAGACACCATACTTCTTTCAGTCAGGGCATTTTGAGGACCAGAAAGTAATTTGATCTCTATAAAACTTGTGTATCTCAGCTCTGATACAAAAAATATTTATTTTATATTTTAACCTCAGAGGTCATTTTGATTTAGCTATATCTGGTGAGGGCATTAAATTTTTTTAAAATCCTTTTGGCTAGAAAGACTTCCATTGTAAAGTTGTCCAGTGCCCCCAGCTAGTGTCACCCCCTTGGTCATTCCCTGTAGGCCTCCACCGATCCCTCTGCCCATGCAGATGTAAGTAATAGGTGCTCTTGTTCTGGGTGAAGATGTCAGCCAGTGTGTTTTGTTTTTTTTGTCTTTTTTGTTTTGCCAGACAAGAGTTCTTTCTATACCTATGCTTAGGAGCTCCCAGCTTGACTGCTAGTGGGTATGGAGTGAGCATATTTGCATAGGGTGTCTGGGTAGGGTGGCTGTACTTCTGAGTTTAGGCTAAACCATCCAGTTTTTACCCACTGTGCTGATGAAATAAAAAATTATAAGGTCTCCATTGCCAGAGCCTCTTGGAAAACAAAGGATAAAAATTCTGGCTCTTTTCTTTTTCAGGATCAATTTTCTTAAAACAGCTCTGTAGCCTGGGGTACCCTGACTGAGTTCAGAAGATGACACAGGGGACTCTGGGGAACTTCCCAGAAGGGAGGCTAGACGAGGGACCCAGGCCCAATGGCAGTGTGGAGGCAACCAGTTCTGGGCATAATATGGCCCTGGGCTGGGAGAGGTTTGCAGCCCCCCAGGCACCCTGACTCTGTGTGCATGTATGTAAGTGCTGTTTCTGCTCATTCATTCATTCATGGGCATGTTTATTGTACCTGTCCTAGGCTAGGCTCTGATCTAGCTGTAGGACACAGTAATTGAAAATATATCACTTATCTTACTGGAGCTTATTTTCTAGTGAGGGGAGAAAGAGTTTTTTTTTTTAAGTAGTAAATTAAATACTGTCATATGGTGTTAAGTATGACTGAGGAAGCCAACAGAGTAAAGAGAATGGGAAGGAACAGTTATTTTATATGCAGTAGTCAGGGAAAGCCTTACTGCTAAGGTGACTTTGAGCAGAAACCTAAGGAAAGTAAAAGAGCAAGACACGGATATTTGGGGAAGAATATTCCAAGTAGAAGAAATAGCTAATTCAGGGGCCCAGAATAGGTTTGTCTAGTCACAGTGAACCTGGAGATGGGGGAAAAGGGGAGGGGAAGCAGCTGGAGAGGAAGGCAGGAACATAAGAGAAGATTCCCTTTCATACTGTAGAGGAGGGAAAAAAATGCCTTTTTCCTATACCTGTTGAAGTTCTTGGCTGGGTGCCCTGTAACAGAAGACAGATTAAGAAAAGAAAAGCAACATGGAGGCTAAACAACATGCTTCTAAATAATCAATGGATCAATGAACAAATCGAAACAGAAATCAAGCAATACATGGAGACAAATGAAAAAAAATTGAATAATCCAAAATTTGTGGGACACTGCAAAAGTGATACTACGAGGGAAGTACTTAGCAGTTCAAGCCTGCCTCAAGAAGCAAGAGCAATCCCAAATAAATAGTCTTAACTCATAATTAAAGAAACTAGAAAAAGAAAAACAAAGGAAACCAAAGTTAGTAGAATGAGGGATATAATAAAGATCAGAACAGAAATAAATAGAGAAAAATAAAACAATAGAAAAAAAATCAGCAAAACAAGAGATGGTTCTCTGAGAAAATAAACAAAATAGATAAACCCCTAGCCAGACTTATCAAGAAAAAGTGAGAGTACACACACACACAAAAAAATCAGAAACAAAGAAGGAATAGTCACAATAGATACCACAGAAACACAAAGAGTTTAGAGAATACTATGAAAAATTATATGTCCATAAATTGGACAACCTAGAAGAAATGGACAACTTCCTAGAAAAATACAGCCTTCCAAGACTGACCCAGGAAGAAACGGAAATTTTGAATAGACCGATTACCAACAATGAAATTGAATTGGTAATCAAAAAACTCCCAACAAATGAAATACCAGGACCAGATGACTTCATAGCTGAATTCTACCAAACATTTAAAGAAGAGCTAATATCCATCCTTCTTAAAGTATTCCAAATAGAAGAGGAAGGAATACTTCCAAACTCATTCTTTGAGGCCAGCAACACTCTGATACCCAAACCAGGCAAAGACACTATATAAAAAAAAAAAAGAAAATTATAGACCAATATCCCTGATGAACATAGATGGCAAAAATCCTCAACAAAATATTAGCAAGCTGAATTAAAAAATACATCAAAAAGATCATCCATCATGACCAAGTGGGATTTATTCCAGGGATGCAAGGATCTTATAATATTCATAAATCAATCAATATTACACACCACATTAACAAAAAGAGATAAAAACCACACAATCATCTCAATAGATGCTGCAAAGCATTTGACAAAATTCAACACCCATTCATGATAAAAACTCAACAAAACAGGTATACAGAGTACATCCCTCAACATAATAAAGGCTATATACAGCAAACCCACAGCTAACATCATACTGAATGACTAAAAACTGAAAGCTTTTCCTCTAAGATCAGAAACAAGACAAGGATCCTCAGTCTCACCACTCTTATTCAACATAGTCCTGGAGGTCCTAGCCACAGCAATCAACACAAAGAGATGAAAGGCATCCAGATTGGTAAGGAAGAAGTTAAACTGTCACTATTTGAAGTTGACATGATATTATGCATAGAAAACCCTAAAGACGCCACCAAAAAACTATTAGAACTAATAACTGGATTCAGCCAAGTTGCAGGATACAAAGTTAATACACAAAAATCTGTTGCATTCCTATATACTAATGACTAACTAGCAGAAAGAGAAATCAGGAAAACATCTCCATTTACAGTTGCATCAAGAAGAATAAAATATTTAGAAATAAACCTAACCAAGGAGGTGAAAGACCTTTACTCTGAAAACTATAATATACTCACTAGAAAAATTAAAGAAGACACCAATAAATGGAAATCTATCCTATGCTCATGGATAGGAGGAATTAATAATATCAAAAGGGCCTTCCTGCCCAAAGCAATTTACAGATTCAATGCAATTCCTATCAAAATACCAACAGCATTTTTCATTAAATTAGAATAATTCCATAATATTCATATGGAACTACAAAAGACCCCAAACAGCCAGAAAAATCCTGAGAAAGAAGAACAAAGCTGGGGGGATTACACTTCCTGATTTCAAGCTATATACTACAAAGCCACAGTAATCAAAACAATTGGTACTGGCACAAGAACAGACCCATAGACCAGTGGAACAAAATAAAGAGCCCAGATATAAATCCATGCTTATATGGTCAATTAATATATGATAAAGGAGCCAATGAATATACAATGAAAAGACAGACTCTTCAACAACTGGTGTTGGGAAAACTGGGCAGTCACGTGTAAGAGAATGAAACTGGATTATTGTCTAACTCAATACACAAAAATACTCAATAAACTCTAAATGGATCAAAGACCTGAATGTAAGTCAAAACATAGGCAAAAATCTCTTGAACATAAGTATGAGCAATTTTTTCCTGGACTCATCTCCTCAGACAAGGGAAACAAAATAAAAAATGACCAAGTGAGACTACATCAAACTAAAAAGCTTCTGTACACTGAAGGACACCATCGCAGAACAAAAAGGCAACTTACAGTTTGGGAGAATATATTCATAAATGATTTATCTGATAAGGGGTTAGTTAACATCCAAAATATATAAAGAACTCATATGCCTCAATACCCAAAAAACAAGTAACCCAATTTTAAAAATGGGTTGAGGACCTGAACAGGCATTTCTCCAAAGAAATACAGGCACATGAAAAGATGCTCCACATCATTAATTATCAGGGAAATGCAAATCAAAACCACATTGAGATATCACCTTGCACCAGTTAGATTGGCCACTATCCAGAAGACAAGAAATAACAAGTGTTGGTAAAGAGGTAAAGATATGGAGAAATGGGAACTCTCCTACACTCTGGTTGGAATGTAAGTTGATACAACTGCTGTGCAAAGCAATATGGAGTTTCCTCAAAAAACTAAAACAGATTCAACAATTAACAAGATTTAATCCGTTTGTTTATCAATCTCTTTCTCTTTGCTGAGATATTTTAAAGGAAATTTCAGACATCATGTTATTTTGCTGTTACATACTTCAATGTGCATCTCCAAAAAATGGCTGTTTTCTTACATAACCACGATGCCATTATTTCACATATGTCAAAGGTAACAGTGATTCCTTGCTGTATCACATAATCACCAGTCTATAATTAAATTTCTCATATTATCTTAAACACGTTTGTTTGTTTAACATCTGCTGTGTTTAAATCAGGATCCAAACAAGATTCACCCAATAGATTTGGACTTAAGTTTAAAGGAGTTTAAGCACCACATTGAGAGTAGATGCAGCGACAAGGTAGCTCCTGGAAACCAGCTCAGAGGCCATTGCTCAGAACCAGTGGAGAGGTGATGGGACCTGGACCAGGAGAGCAGAGGAGGTGGAGAAAGCGGTGGATCTTGTGCATATTTTGAAGGGAATATCCACATTATTTGCTCAAGAACTGGATATGGAATATGAGCGTAAGAGATCACAGTTTTAGCATAAAGATTATTTTCAGGTGAAAGCATGTAGTCTTACCTGAATTTCCTTATCAGACTAAAGCAGAATCTTCTGAAAGTACCACGGCTGCCATTAACCCCACTCCAAGGGATTTCCTGTGAATTTCACGAAGGAGACAATCTGCCCATTTCCATTAGCATCAACAAACAACCAACCAAAAGCAAACAGAACTTTCCACAGTTCCCCACTGAAGCCCTAAGCCCCTTCCCCTTTTATGCTGATTTGTAAGCCTTCACCTCCGGGTATTTATTACTGAGTGACCCCCACATGCAGATGTAAATAAACCTTGTCTTTTCTCCTGTTATCTGTCTATTACCAGTTAATTCACAGGCCTCCAACCATTTTGGAACCTAACTAGACAGAGGAAAAGTTTTTCCTCTCAAAAGAGAAAAAAATTCCAAACTTCTGGTATGACTAACTTGGAGAATGGAGTTGCCATTTCTGACATAGGGAAGCATGTGGAAGAAATGGTATTTTTCTGACTGGGCAGTGGGGGTGGGTATCAGGAGTTTGGTTATGGACATTGTTGAATTTGAGATGTTTATTAGACATTGACGTGGAGCCGAGTATATGTTCAGTAGGTAGTCTGGAAGTCAGAGTTGGGATCTGCACTGGGGATGAGAATGTGGGAGCCTACAGCTTCTGGGATGGGGGCCATATGAAAGCATATGTATCTTTAAAGGTCTCTTGGATTCTTGGGGCTTCTCTGGAGGAAGCTGGGGTGTGGTTCCCCAGCCTCAGGCCTGGTAGTGCCCAGACAGCAGTTGTGAAGGCTAACTGTGGGCCCAGAGGCCTCCACCTGGATGTGGACAGAAGCTGTGCTTTGGGGCCTCAGACTTGGGTGTTCAGTTGTTAACTTGAACTCACCAGGATTCCAAGGTTCCTGAGTAAACAGCTGAACTTCCATTTCAGAGCCTATGGTGGGAATGTGCCTGCTTTTCACATGCTGGACTCCTCAGTGTTAGTTTATGCAAGTTGCTGGGCCGTCAGAATCATCTGTGAATTGTACTGTGCATTTCTCGGGGTCGGTGTTAGTTCTGTATCCTCCAGTCACCCCACTGCTGCTCCTGCAACTACTTGCCACCCTTATATCTGCCATAGTCTGGACCAGTAGCTCAGAAATGTATTTCCTCCCATGAGGGATGGCAGGGCTGCTAGGTTCTTAGAGGTCCCCTAGGCCTCATTTTCTCCATCTGTAAGACAGGAATGACAATACCTTCCTCATAGGAGGCAGTATAGTGACTTCTCAACTGGAATCCAAGTCCCTGTAGGGCGCTTGGTGCCCCGGGATAAGCAGGATGTCGTTTCTTGATGGAAAAGGCCAGACAAATCAGGATGAGTTGGTCATGCTTGAGAGAGGCACATCAGATAAATTTCTTCTGAGGGCAAATAGAAGAAAGTAATTCTGGCTAGCTAAAAGGGAAAAAAGAGAAAGCATACCGGTATATATCACAGAATCCAAGCAAAAGCAGGGCAGGTGAACCTCAGGTGGGAACAGGCCCAAGTCAGCTGTGGAGAGCTTAGCTAAAGAAGTTTTGCTGGCCTGTCTCTGGGCATCTGTGTGAGCAATCACAGGCAACAGGTAACCCAGTAGATAAGTGACAGCCACACCTGGTGCCCCTAAATAACCTTCCAATGATAAAAACAACAGGACTGTTGATTTATTTTTGCCCTCCACATCCCAGACAAAATGTCTCTAGTACCCATCCTGGCCAGAAACATACAGGGAGAAGAGAATCCTGGGGAAGAGTTCCCCCTGGCCATGTTGACACATTAGAAGGACACCACACTCCCCTTCCTTCCCACTGTCACAGGGGCCAGACCTGTTTCATCATATGAAGCCTCTCCCTGCCTCCCCCTTAGGACCTCAGTAACCCTGGCTGAAAAATAACAAGAAATATTCAACGACATGTGTCAAGGACAGACTAACCACTAAGATACTTTAGGCCCACATATCCATCAATTTTCAGGTATAGTTAGATATTTAATTATGATGTCCAAATGCATCATAATCCAAAATGTTCCCCATTTTGACATCTTGAATCAGGGATATTTGTTAAATGTCTTGCTGACAAATATATATATATTATAGTTTCAACATTCTCTTTCCTGAGCATTCTAATAATATAATAAGAGTAGAAATTAAAAAGAAGCTAGGAATAGTATAGCAAGCACCCATATGCCCTGCAGGAGAACTTGTCTTATTTATAGATTCCCAACATTTAGAACACTGCTTGGCACAAAGTAGACCATATATATATATACATACATATATTTAGACACATATATTTTCATATATATGTATATATGTGTGTGTATATATACACACACACATACTATATGTATATATGAAGTATAAGTCAACTTTATGTTTTCCAGCTTTATTGAGATTTAATTGACATATAACACTGTATAGGTTTGAGCTGTACAATATAATTTGATATATATTGTGAAATTAATACCTCAATAGGGTTAGTTAACACCTCCACATATTTTGAATGAATGAATTGCATTTATATTTGTAGAACTGCCTTCCTTGCAAGGATTGTGTGTTCCATTTTTTGGCATTGTTAAGTACATGAAGTTTACTTCTGAAGAAAACCTGTATTCAAGTGAAAAAAGTAGAATTGATGAAAATAAGTGTACTTAATTAGTAGTGGTAAGTATGGAAGATGGAAATGTGGTGAAAATCATGAAGTATAAAAGTGAAATTTGGAAACCCTGGGACGGATGGAAGTGGGTGGGGTATTGGCATGTCTGCCTCCAGGGAAGGATTCCCGTCCCTCCTGTCCCAGGACCACCCTTGCACACAGGAGATCATGGACATGGTGCTGGCCAGGTCAGCTGACAGCCTGAGTCCTGCATGCAGGCCGCTCTGAGAGCCGTGCCCTAGGCAGGCTGACTTGTGCAGAGAGCTGGCCAGGCACAGACTTTTACATCCATATTGCTACCAACAGACTCTTCAAGACAATCTAGGCTTTTTCTAGCATGCACCTCAAAACTTCCAACCTCTACCCATTACCCAGTTCCCAAGCTGCTTTGTAACTCCAGGGGGAAAATCCTGGGGCAAAATACCTTTGAAACCAAAATCAGTCAAAGGGAGAAATAAAGTGGGAGAAACCTGTTTATTTCTTACAAGGAGTCCACTTCTGCTCTCCTGTGTCTCTTGTGACCCAGCTGCAGAAGAAGAGACCCCCACCCAACCTCTCTGGTCCAGATAAGCCTTTGCTTGCCCTTGTAATTACCCATTGATATGGAGATGGACTACTTCCCTCCACCCCTTGGGAACATCTATTGATATGGAGATGCACTAAGGCCAGGAGAGAGATTCTGGAAATATTGCAATTTTACCCATGCCTCCACAGTTTGGTGTTTGTTACTGCAGCACTCCACTCTTGGTACCAAAATCTGTATTGGTTCCCTAGGGTCGCCATAACAAAGTATGCACACTGGGTGACTTCAACAATAGAAAGTTATTTTCTCCCAGTTCTGGAGGCTGGAGGCCCTAGATCAAGGTGTGAGCCAACTCCATTCCTGGTTGAAAATACAATCACACTGGGGTTAGGGCGTCAGCACATGAATTTTGGGGAAGATGTAATTCAGTCTATAGCATGGGGAATCCAGAATAAAATCTGCAGGGATCATTGTTGGTGATGTGGGTGCCCAAAATCCAGGAAGTCCCCTTCTTGGTTCTCCTCTCCCTCCCTGTTGCCCTCATTCATTAGTTTAGTACTATTTATGGAGTATATCCCAGGCGCTTTCCATGTTTGCATTGCTCCCCTTGACTCAGGAAACTGCCTGGAAACATGTACCATAGAGGCCTGAAAGGAGTAACTTGAGGAACAAGGCGGCCTTACCCTGTGAAAACTGAATTATGGGAGGCTGGCCCCTGGAAGCCCCGTTCACCAGCCCTGAGCCTCCAAAGGCAGGTTCCCCCCGAGCCCCTGCAGCATTCCCTGCCTCCTCTGTCATGCATTTCTTCATTCACTACATTAACTAGGTCAGCTGGGTACTGGGGGATCCAAAAGTACTAAAGGCTCAGCCTTAGGAGCTCACAGCCACACCATTTGCTGCCAGCACTGCTGCCTGTTACGGAGGAAGAGAGCCAGGGCCAAGGTGACAGGGTTCTTATTTCCTGGACAAAGAATTAGGTCTCAGAGCCCAGGGACTGGGAGGGATATCCAGCTTAACAGTGTAAAACCAGCACTGGGGAGACAGGTTTTTAATTCAGAATGGGTCATGGACTTCAACATAAGAAGTAACACTATAAAACTTGGCTCTAGGGCCAGGCAAAGAGTTCTTAGACTTGACACTGAAAGCATGATCCAAAAAGGAAAAATTGGCCAGTTAAATCTCATTAATATTCAAAAGTTTTTCTCTGTGAAAGACCTTGTTAAGAGGATGAAAAGACAAGTCACAAACAGCAAATATTTGTAAACCACGTTTCCAACACAGGGTTAGTATTTGGACTATATAAAGAACTCTCAAAACTCAGTTAAAAAAATACACAATCCTATTAAGAAATGAGCAAGAAAAACATGAAGAGACATGTCATCAAAGAAAGCAGATGGCAACAAAGCACAGGAAAAGAAGCTCACCATTATTAGTCATCAGGAAAATGCAAAAAAGTAAGACCGGGATGAAATAGCACTGCTCCCCTGTCACAGTGGCTAATATAAAACTGATGATAACACCAAGTGCTGGAGAGAATGAGGAGAAACCAGGCACTGATACGTTGCTGGCGGGAGTGTAAAAGGTACGGCTACTCAGGGAAAACAGTTTGGCCGTTTCTTGTAAAATTAAATATGCTAGAACCACACAACCCAGCATTTGTATTCTTGGGTGTTTATTTCAGAGATATGAAAACTTATGTTCACCCAAACACCTGTATAAATTTTCATAGCAGATTTATTTGTAATAGCCAAACCTAAAGAACTCAGATGACATTCAGCAACTTTAAATATAAAATAGCCAGTTATTTCACTAGCAAAATATATTTATTAAGGAATAGCAGAGGAACTGCAATTCAGGACAAGCAAACTAAGAGGAGTCCAAAGAGACAAGCGGAAGGTCAGCTTTTATTAAGTCTTAACAAGAAATTGAGGAGGGTTGTTTTAAACAAAAGTTCATTGGTAAAGAACAAGAACTGAGGGTGTGGATGTTTCTCCTTGGCTGCAAGCGGCAGTGTGCTGTTGCTGAGGCAGGGAGAGTTCTTCCTTCTTTCTCCTAAAGGCTGGAGATAAAATTTCTACAGGAAAATTGTTCCCTCCTTGTCAAGATAAGAATCGTGTTCCTTCTTCCTGCTGTTATGCAGGCGGCAACGCGTGGCGTGTGAGAGAGCGCTCCCCGCAGGGCTTCCTATGGGTAAAATTGCAATATTTCCAGAATCTCTTGCCTGGCTTTAGTGCACCTCCAAACAATGGGTGTTTCCAGGGGGTGGAGAGTAGTAGTCCATCTCCATTCCAATAGGTAATTACAAGGGCAGGCAAGGACTTATCTGGACCTGAGCGGTTGGGTGGGGGCTCTTCTAATGCAGCCTGGTCATGAGAGACATGGAGGAGCAGAAGTGGGTGACCGCTTGTAGGAAATACACTTTATTTCTCCCTTGGACTAATTTCCGTTTCAAAGGTATTTGCCTGGGATTTTCCCCCTAGAGTTACACTTCCTGACTCCATATTAAATGAGGTTTCCTTTACTCATTTTCACTCGGTTAAGAATGTTAGGTAGAAAGATAGACATGAGCAGCTGGAAAAGGGGAAGGTAAGGCTCAAAGAAGAAGTCGTCCAGATGAAGGATGAGGTTCAAAGAAAGAGCCACCCACACTCTGCCCAAGTAGGGGTCCCAAGTGAAGACAACACAGGCTCTACATGAAGATAACTTCCTACCCAACCAGATCATGATCCAACAGAACTAAGAACTGTCCAAATCACACCTCAGCGTGGGGACAGAACACGTTCACTGAGAGGGATTACTATCTAGAAAGACCTGTAAATCAAATAACCCCACCTTGTCGGTCAAAGAGGCTCCTAACCAGAATGCGATACAAGCCCCCTGCCTAACAGACTGAGGCCTTTGTCTACCCTGACTCTGGCCCGCTCCTTTGGAGTAGATGCAAACAAAACTTTCCCTCTGCTTTGCTATGTGTCTCTGCCTTTCAGTTCTTTTTTGTGGCTGGGGACAAGGACCAAGGAGAATGAACTCAACCGTAATAACACCTTTAGGATGTGACTTGTTATAAAAAAATATATTTTTTAAACTTGGATGAATCTGCAGAATAATTGGGAATTAAGCTGATTGAAAAATGTCAACCCAAGGTTACATACTATTATCATTTATGTAACATTCTGAAACAGGAAATTATAGAGACAAAGACGAGATGAGTGGTTGCCAGGAGACAAGGTGTGGGTGGTGCCACAAAATGGTAACAAGCAGATTCTTGTGATGATGGCACCATCCTGCATCCTGACTCAGTGTCAGTATCCAGGTTGTGATACCTTACTCTAGTTTTGCAAGATGTTACTATTGGGGGAAACTGGGTAACAGGCACATGTCATCTCTCATGGAATCTCTCCATATTTTTTTCTTACAGCTATATGTGAAACTATTTCAAGATCTAAAATTCAATTAAAAATTATTCCAATCTATTCTCTGTGAGGGCAACAAAATCACCTTAGAAGTGATCTTTTTTGTTTGTGCAGTCCCTTGAGGGAATCCCTTTGTTATGTAAATGTAAGACATCTAGGCCCCTCCTGTGCTCTTGGTCCCTTGTTCTCACCTTTTATATGCAAAGCCTGGAGAGGCAGGAGATAATCTGCATAAGGAGCCCAAGGACATTCCTGAACAGAAGGTAGTGGTACTCCAAATCCCACGGTCTGATGTTGGTTCTCACGTGGCTGCCAGACCAAGACCTCCTGGCCGCAAAGGACACCAAGGCCTCGGTGAAGGTCAACAGAGGCCACAGAGACTGAGGCTGCAAGGCCCTCTGGCCCAGGCTTGCTGGTATTGCGATGCACTTTCAGAACAAGGAAGCGATTCCTTCAGAGATGGTGTAGTGGAGAGAGTTCATCTGGGAGGCAAGGTGCGGGCCTACAGCTGTGCACAGGCTCTGCTGGTCTGGGCAGGCCTGCCTTCAGCAGCAACACCAAGCAGCAGTTTAATAATTTAAGACAGAGAAGCCTTCAGAGGAAGACTTCTTTGAGTCTACAGAAGAAATGGACTTTCTTCAAATAAAGGCAAGTGAGAGCTGGGAAGATTGATTTAAAAATCAGAGATCAGGGAGGGGCTCAAGATGGCGGCATGAGCAGGGCGGCAGAAATCTCCTCCCCCAACCATATGTATTTGTGAAAATACAACAGATACAACTATTCCTAAAAGAGAGACCAGAAGATACAGTACAACAGCCAGGCTACATCTACATCTGCAAGAACTCAGCATCTCACGAAAAGGGTAAGATACGAAGCCGTGACCCGGCAGGACCTGAGCACTCCCCCGACCCCAGCTCACTGGCGGGAGGAATAGAATCAGAGTGGGGAGGGAATGGAAGCACAGGACTGCTACATAACCAGGCCTAGTAATCCGCACTGGGAGCACAGACACACATCGCATGGTGTGCTGGATATTAGAGAAATGGAAAAGTAGAATCCAAGACGGAGACTGTGAGCGGGTCCTCACAGCCAGCTCCCCTGGGAAAAAAGAAAAGTGGTCGCTTTTTAAAAGTCTTAAAGAGACAAGGGCTTCTCAGCTGGACAAAATTGTCCAGGCACACTCAGCCCAGCAGGCTGGGAGTCTTAAGGAACTTCAGGTGCCCTAACCCCCTGGGGGGTAACCCAGCCCTGAAGCATGGCGATAAGCAGCAGGCCATTCATTCCCCCCGGCCGGCGCTGCAAGCAAACCGGCTGACCGCCATAGCTGTGGAGTAGCCGGGGAATAGCCCTGCCCACAGCAACCACACAGAGTCTTCTCCCAGCATGCAGTTAACCACGCAGCTAACTGGGACAGACCCAGAGGCCGCCGCCGGTGCGCAGCTGCCCAGCACAGACAGAGGAACGAGGAGCAAGGTCTGGAAGGCACAAAGGGGAGCTGTTCTCTCAGAAGAACACACCTGGCATTTCTGTGACCCTTCACAGGGCTCCAGGCTATCCCGAGGGCTGCCCCGCCCACAACAGCTCAAGGGATCATCCCAGAGACTGCTCCCAGTGGGCAGGTAAACAGCACAGGCAGCAGAGAAGGGCAAGGTGAACAGCAAGCAGGAAGGGATGTTGTTCTCCCAGCTGACACACGTGCCACCTGCCTGTGACCACTTCTATCGCCATGAAAAGGCAGAAGAATCTGGTCCACTCAAAAAATCACTCAGACAACCTCAGAGAGAAGGCCTGGTGAGATACATATAACCAATCTTCCTGAAAAAGAATTCAAAATAAAAGTCATAACCATGCTGATAGACCTGCAGAGAAATATGCAAGAGCTAAGGGATGAAGTCCAGAAGGAGATAACAGAAATGAAACAATCAATAGAAGGTCTTAAGAGCAGACTGGATGAGGCGCAAGAGACTGTTAATAGATTAGAAATCAGAGAACAGGAATACAGAGCAGCTGAGGCAGAGAGAGATAAAAGGATCTCTAGGAATGAAAGAATATTAAGAGAACTGTGTGACCACTCCAAATGGAACAATATTCGCATTATAGGTGTACCAGAAGAAGAGAGAGAAAAAGGGATAGAAAGTGTCTTTGAAGAAATAATTGCTGAAAACTTCCCCATGCTGGGGAAGGAAATAGTCTCTTAGACCATGGAATCCCACAGACCTCCCAATACAAGGGACCCAAGGAGGACAGCACCAAGACATATAATAATTAAAATGGCAAAGATCAAAGACAAGGACAGAGTATTAAAAAGCAGCCAGAGAGAGAAAAAAGATCACCTACAAAGGAAAACCCATCAGGCTATCATCAGACTTCTCAACAGAAACCTTACAGGCCAGAAGAGAATGTGATGATATATTTAATGCAATGAAACAAAAGGGCCTTGAACAAAGAATACTGTATCCAGCACGATTATCATATAAATTTGAAGGAGGGATTAAACAATTCCTATACAAGCAAAAGTTCAGGGAATTTGTGTCCCATAAACCACCTCCACAGGTTATTTTAATGGAACTGCACTCCTAAGGCTAAATAGATGGCACCAGAGAAAATAAAATCGCAGTAAAGAGAGCAGACCAATAAAATACTAACTAAAGGCAAAAAAAAAAAAAAAACTATCCACAAAAGCAGTCAAAGGAAACACAGAAGAGTACAGAATAAAACACCTAACATGTAAAGAATGGAGGAGGAAGAATAAGAAGGGAGAGAAATAATCATCAGACTGTGTTGATTTAAAAATCAGAGATCTTCTTGATTTAAAAAGTAAGAGAGTTAAGTTAGACAGTTAAATAGTAAAGAAGCTACTCCTGAACCTTTGGTAACCATGAATCCAAAGCCTGCAATGGCAATAAGTACATATCTTTCGATAATCACCCTAAATGTAAATGGGGACTGAATGCACCAATCGAAAGACACGGAGTAATAGAATGGATAAAAAAAAGCAAGACCCATCTTTATGCTGCTTACAAGAGACCTCAAACCCAAAGACATACACAGACTAAAAGTGAAGGATTGCAAAAAGATATTTCATGCAAACAATAGTGAGAAAAAAGCAGGTGTTGCAGTACTTGTATCAGACAAAATAGACTTCAAAAAAAGTAACAAGAGATAAAGAAGGACATTACATAATGATAAAGGGGACAGTCCAACAAGACGATACATTATAAATATTTATGCACCCAACACAGGAGCACCTACATATGTGAAACAAATACTAACAGAATTAAAGGAGGAAATAGAATGCAATGCATTCATTCTAGGAGACTTCAACACACCACTCACTCCAAAGGACAGAACAACCAGACAGAAAATAAGTAAGGACACAGAGGTACTGAAAAACACACTAACACAGATGGACCTAACAGACATCTACAGAACTCTACACCCAAAAGCAGCAGGATACACATTCTTCTCAAGTGCACATGGAACATTTTCCAGAATAGACCACATACTAGGCCATAAAAAGAACCTCAGTAAATTCAAAAATATTGAAATCCTACCAACCAACTTCTCAGATAACAAAGGTATAAAACTAGAAATAAATTTTAGAAAGAAAACAAAAAGGCTCACAAATACATGGAGACTTAACAAGATTCTCCTAATTAATCAATGGGTTAACGACCAAATCAAAACAGAAATCAAAGAATATATGGAGACTAATGACAACAACAACACAAAGCCACAACTTCTGTGGGACGCAGCAAAGGCAGTTCTAAGAGGAAAGTATATTGCAATCCAGGCCTATTTAAAGAAGGGAGAACATTCCCAAATGAATAGTCTAAAGTCACAGTTATTGAAACTGGAAAAAGAAGAACAAATGAGGCCCAAAGTCAGCAGAAGGAGGGACATAATAAAGATCAGAGAAGAAATAAAACAAAAGAAAAAAATCAATGAAACCAAGATCTGGTTCTTTGAGAAAATAAACAAAATAGATAAACCCCTAGCCAGACTTATTAAGAGAAAAAGAGAATCTACACACATAAACAGAATCAGAAATGAGAAAGGAAAAATCACGATGGACCCCAAAGAAATACAAAAAATTATTAGAAAATACTGTGAAAATCTATATGCTAACAAACTGGATAACCTAGAAGAAATGGACAACTACCTAGAAAAAGACAACCTTTCAAGACTGACCAAGGAAGAAACAGAAAATCTAAACAGACCAATTACCAGCAACGAAATTAAATCGGAAATCAAAAAACTACCCAAGACTATATCAAGCTCAAAAGCTTCTGTACAGCAAAGGACACCATCAGTAGAACAAAAAGAAATCCTAGAGTATGGGAGAATATATTCATAAATGAAGTATCTGATAAGGGGTTGACATCCAAAATATATAAAGAACTCATGCACCTTAACAAACAAAAAGCAAATAATCCAACTAAGAAATGGGCAGAGGACATGAATAGACACTTCTCTAAAGAAGAAATTCAGATGGCCTACAATAGGCACATGAAAAGATACTCCACATCGCTAATCATCAGAAAAATGCAGATTAAAACCACAATGAGATATCACCTCACACCAGTGAGGATGGCCAACATCCAAAACACAAACAATAACAAATGTTGGCAAGGATGTGGAGAAAAGGGAACCCTCCTACACTGCTGGTGGGACTGCAAATTAGTTCAACCATTGTGGAAAGCAATATGGAGCTTCCTCAAAATACTCAAAATAGAAATACCATTTGACCCAGGAATCCTACTCCTAGGAATTTACCCTAAAAATGCAGCAGCCCAGTTTGAAAAAGACATATGCACCCCTATGTTTATCGGAGCACTATTTACAATAGCCAAGAAATGGAAGCAACCTAAGTATCCATCAGTAGATGAATGGATAGAGAAGAAGTGGTACATATACACAATGGAATATTATTCAGCCATAAGAAGAAAACAAATCCTTCCATTTGCAACAACATGGATGGAGCTAGAGGATATTATGCTCAGTGAAATAAGCCAAGCCAAAAAAGACAAGTATCAAATGATTTCACTCATCTGTGGAGTATAAGAACAAAGAAAAAATACTGAAGGAACAAAACAGAAGCAGACTCACAGAACCCAAGAACGGACTAAAAGTTACCAAAGGGAAAGGGACTGGGGAAGATGGGTGGGAAGGGAGGGATAAGAGGGAAAAAGGGGCATTATGATTAGCAGACATAATGTTGCGGGGGCACGGGGAGGCCTGTACAACTCAGAGAAGACAAGTAGTGATTCTATAGCATCTCACTATGCTGATGGACAGTGACTGTAATGGGGTTGGTGGGAGGGACCTGATGAAGGGGGTAGTTCAATAACCATAATATTGCACATGTAATTGTAGATTAATGATACCAAAATAAATTATAAAAAAAACTACCCAAGAACAAAACCCCCAGGCCAGATGGATTCACTGCTGAATTTTATCAGACATATAGAGAAGACCTAATACCCACTCTCCTTAAAGTTTTCCAAAAAATAGAAGAGGAGGGAATACTTCCAAACTCATTCTATGAAGCCAGCATCACTCTGATACCAAAACCAGGCAAAGACCCCACAAAAAAAGAAACTTACAGACCAATATCCCTGATGAACGTAGATGCAAAAATACTCAACAAAATATTAACAAACCGAATTCAAAAATACATCAAGAGGATCATACACCATGATTAAGTGGGATTCATCTCAGGGATGCACGGATGGTACAACATTTGAAAATCCATCAACATCATCCACCACATCAGCAAAAAGAAGGACAGAGACCACATGATAATCTCCATAGATGCTGAAAAAGCATTCAACAAAATTCAACATCCATTCATCATAACAATTCTCAACAAAATGGGTATAGAGAGCAAGTACCTCAACATCATAAAGGCCATATATGACAAACCCACAACCAACATCATACTTAACAGTGAGAAGCTGAAAGCTTTTCACTCAAGATGGGGAACAAGACAGGGATGCCCACTCTCCCCACTGCTATTCAACATAGTAGTGGAGGTCCTAGCCATGGCAATCAGACAAAACAAAGAAATACAAGGCATCCAGATTGGTAAAGAAGAAGTCAAACTGTCACTATTTGCAGATGACATGATATTGTATGCAAAAAACCCTAAAGACTCCACTCCAAAACTACTAGAACTAATATCTGAATTCAGCAAAGTTGCAGGATACAAAATTAATACACAGAAATCTGTTGCTTACCTATACACTAACGATGAACTAGCAGAGAGAGAAATAAGGAAAACAATTCCATTCACAATTGCATCAAAAAGAATAAAATTCCTAGTAATAAACCGCACCAAGGAAGTGAAAGATGTATGTCCTGAAAACTACAAGACACTCTTAAGAGAAATTGAAGAGCACACTAACAAATGGAAACTCATCCCATGCTCTTGGCTAGGAAGAATTAATATTGTCAAAATGGCCATCCTGCCTAAAGCAATCTACAGATTCATTGCAATCCCTATCAAAATACTAACAGCATTCTTCAACAAACTGGAACAGATTGTTCTAAAATTCATATGGAACCACAAAAGACCCCAAATAGCCAAAGCAGTCCTAAGAAAGAAGAATAAAGCTGGGGGATCCGATCTCGCTTCCCAACTTCAAGCTCTACTACAAAGCCACAGTAATCAAGACAGTTTGGCACTGGCACAAGAACAGACCCAAAGACCGGTGGAACAGAATAGAAAGTCAAGATATTAACCCAAACATATATAGTCAATTAATATATGATAAAGGAGTCATGGATATACAATGCGGAAATGACAGCCTCTTCAACAGCTGGTGTTGGCAAAACTGGACAGCTACATGTAAGAGAATGAAACTGGATCGTTGTCTAATCCAATACACAAAAGTAAACTCAAAATGGATCAAAGACCTGAATATAAGTCATGAAACCATAAAGCTCTTAGAAAAAAACACAGGCAAAAATCTCTTGGACATAAACATGAGCAACTTCTTCATGAACATATCTCCCTGGGCAAGGGAAACAAAAGCAAAAATGAACAAGTGGGATTATATCAAGCTGAAAAGCTTCTGTACAGCAAAGGACACCATCAATAGAACAAAAAGGCATCCTACAGTATGGGAGAATATATTCATAAATGACATAACTGATAAAAGGTTGACATTCAAAATATATAAAGAGCTCACGCACCTCAACAAACAAAAAGCAAATAGTCCAATTAAAAAATGGGCAGAGGATCTGAACAGACACTTCTCCAAAGAAGAAATTCAGATGGCCAACGGGCACATGAAAAGATGCTCCACATCACTAATTATCAGGGAAATGCAAATAAAAACCACAATGAGATATCACCTCACACCAGCTAGGATGGCCAGTATCAAAAAGACTAAGAACAGCAAGTGCTGGCGAGGATGTGGAGAAAAGGAAACCCTCCTACACTGCTGGTGGGAATGTAAGCTAGTTCAACCATTGTGGAAAGCAATATGGAGATTCCTCAAAAGACTGAAAATGGAAATACCATTTGACCCAGGAATTCCACACCTAGGAATTTACCCAAAGAATATAATTTCTCAGATTCAAAGAATACATATGCACCCCTATGTTTATTACAGCACTATTTACAATAGCCAAGAAATGGAAGCAACCTAAGTGACCATCAGTAGATGAATGGATAGAGAAGAAGTAGTACATATACACAATGGAATATTATTCAGCCATAAGAAGAAAACAAATCCTACCATTTGCAACAACATGGAGCTAGAGGGTATTATGTTCAGTGAAATAAGCCTGGCGGAGAAAGACAAGTATCAAATGATTTCACTCATATGTGGAGTATAACAACAAAGAAAAAAACTGAAGGAACAAAACAGCAGCAGACTCACAGAACCCAAGAACGGACTAACAGTTACCAAAGGGAAAGGGACTGGGAGGATGGGTAGGAAGGGAAGGATAAGAGGGAAAAAGGGGCATTATGATTAGCAGACGTAATGTTGGGGGGGTGCGGAGAGGGCTGTACAACTCAGAGAAGACAAGTAGTGACTCTATAGCATCTCACTACGCTGATGAACAGTGACTGTAATGGGGTTGGTGGGGGGGACTTGATGATGGGGGGAGTCTAGGAAACATAATGTTGCTCATGTTATTGTAGATTAATGATACCAAAAAAAAATCAGAGATCAAAAAGATAATTGTATTTGCACCTCCCATTCAGAAAAGATCATATTGATTTCAAGGGTCTGAAATTGGACATGTGAGGGACAATTTCTCATCACTACAGCCCTGACATCAGCAATTCTTGAAACTTGCAATTAATTTAAAACAATCTCAAAACAGAAGGCCCTCTTTTCTCTCCCTGAGCATCCTCTGGGTTTTGCTTCTGTCTATTATTCTTCTCTCTCCATCTTGTTCAGAATTCCAGGTGGAGTCTATTCAGGAAAAGCCAGTGTTACAAACAGGAATGAAATGGTCATTCTGCATCAGAATCTGCTATGCCTGCCACGCTAAACATTCTGGTCACCTTAGGTCTGTGAGTTAGGAACAGTTAGGGAAACTCTCATGGACACTGGATATCTGCATCTGGATGACCCCAAAGGTGTTTAACACCCAGCTTCAAGTCTTCCCAGTGTCAAAGCAACTCTCAAAACAAAATTTAGAGATTTTAAAAACATGATGCATTCAAATATACAATGGACATGTGCTAAAGACTTTATTCAACATTTTAATTCATGAGGGAGGAAGTGAGATGGTAAGGCTGATTAAAAGAACATTCTAGGAGTCAGGGCAGGCTAGGCAGAGAACAAGAGGGAGGTGGGCACGGCTATGAAAAGGCAAGAAGAGGGATTTTTGTGATGATGGATTTGTTGTGCATCTTGACTGTATCAGTGTCAATGTCCTGGTTGTGACAGTTCACTATAGTTTTACAAGATTTTACCATTGGGGGAACTGAGTAAAAAGCATATTATTTTTATAATTGCTTGTGAATCTACAATTATCTCAAAATATAAAGTTGGGTATTTATAGATAATTTAATAAAGAAATGTTAGAGTAAAATTGCTGCATTAAAATATAAAAGTTACTTCATGTCCCTATGGGGCAATACATGATAATCTTTGGGATTATCTTTTCTCCTATATGTAAATTATAGGCATCTCGACTGGACACAAATCTTTAGGTTAATATGCAGTTTCAGAGCATAGAGCTCTTCATTAATAGTAAATATAGTAAATAGCAAAACCAAACAGTGGTACATTCTCTTTAAAAATTAATCCTTAAAAGAACATGCAATTGTCAGGGAGAAAAACTGCTCTCTTACATTCATCACTGGGGCCTGTGAATTAAACTGGCAACTGACAGGAAGAAAAAAAAAATATTTTTACTGATGTATGTAGGTGGGAGTTCATAGAAAAATGTGACTCAAAAACGTGGTTAGAATTTGGGGCTTATATAGCATCTTATTAGAGGAAGGGATGAGGAGAAAGGGCCCTTATGGGAAATCAAATAACTTTTAGAAACCCTTAGTGGGCTCGCAAGAGAAAACAGGATGTGTGCTAGCTTTGTGACAATGTCTGTCTAGGTGATTTCTCAGCCCTCATCACTGAACTCCTGGAAGAGGGGATTCAGGACAGCTGAAGTCTTTTTGTAGGCTCTACTTTTGGGCAGGTAAGGGAAGCTCTGATTAAAAAAAAAAATAATAATAATAACTTCATAGTGATATATTTTTACTGATGTATGTAGGTGGGTCCCTTCACAGTCATTATCCTGGCCTTATACAGGTCCATATATATATATATATAAGCACCAAGTGCCCTAGAATTCCCTAAAATCGCACCCTTCCAAGGACTGCCCACTTGCTCTCACATTTCCAGTCATTCTAGCCTACCCCTGGCCCCCAAGACGTCCAACACTACTCTCCCACCTCCATGCACCATAGCCCCCAGACTCTCACCCTGTCATCCTCACCCACAGGTCACCCTCCTCAGTGGAAGTCTATCCTGTGGGGGGTCTGGGTGGCCATAATCTTTTTCTCTGTACACACTGTGTATGCTCAGGAAAGAGAAACTGAAACTCTTTTCACTTAGTCTCTCAAAAGGAAGATAATACCAACCCAACAGGATATCATGCGAGGCTCAACTTCCAGTGGGAAATTACCATACAGGAATCCTTCCTGTATTTCCCTCTGCCCTCCCCTATGGGTTCAGGAAAGCCCACTGGGCTCTCCATCCTGCCCTCCATGACCTTGGGCAGTGTCCTCATGTCTTCCCAGGCTTGCCTGCACACAGGCGGCTCTCCTGGGCATCCAGGCCAGCACCAGAGTGCTGGCATCCGGGGCAGAGCAGCAAAGGCGCAGCCTTGAAATCAGAGAATGTTAGGGAAATTGATGTGTCTGGTAACTGCTGCCTCTATTTTTATTAGAGCAAACTTGCTCAGGAGTGGAGAAGCCACCCCTCTGGACAGCTTTTCCAGACAAACATGCTGTCTCCATCTTGTTTCTCAGATTAAAGTGGCCTCTTTATTAGAAAAAGGGTAATTCCAGCAGAGGTTTTCTTCCTCCAGCACCACTAACATCCAAAGGGTCCCAGTTACCCCACATCTGATCCTCTCAGACTTCGGGAGGAGGAGAGGACATGGCTGGGAGGCTCAAGGGCTGGCCTCCTGCTGGGGGCGTCCTGAGCCACTGGCCTGGGTTCTGTGCACTTGGCACCCTCCCTAGATTTTGTTCAGGCCCCGATAAACAATAGACACTCACTGAAGAATGAATATTCGGATTTATCTGCCTGTGGTACCCAAGCCACTCCTGGATTCTCTTCCCCACTTAGGTCTCTCAGCAGCTCCCTTCTCTGTGGTCCCCCCAAAGAAATGACAGTTCTATGTGGACTTGTATTGCTGGTACATGACGTCCATGGAGTGATGGATATGTTCATTATCTTGGTTATGAAGATGGTGTAGAGGAGGAAAAAATTTTTCCTCAACCTTCTTAGAGTCCCTGGCTGGGTCTGAAAATTGAACTGAAACAAAGATTAATAGGAGAAAAGCATACAAGTTGGATGTAAGTTTTACGTGACATCCTGGGAGCCTTCATAAAGAAAGGAAGGCCTGAAGAAACAGCCCTGAGTGTTGTGCTAGGTCTCATGAAGAGTGGTTGGCTGTAGGGGGTATGACACGTCAGAGAGTGAGAGGGAAGCATAGTTCCTGGGGAAACAGCATGGCCTGTGTGTTAGGATTCTTCTAGGGGACGCTTTGTCTTCAGAGATGAGGATGCCTCTTTCCTCCAGTTTGGGGAGGGCACCGCTTACATGAGGGTTTTATGACTGGCTTCAGGGAAAAAGTGTGCTTCCCTGTTTTCTCAGACTCCTTCGGCTTCAATATGCCGAGGTGCTGTATTTTAGGATAGCATGTCCCGGTTTGTTTTTGCTTTCTCATTAAGCTGTGTTTTAATGGGTCTCCACATTCTGTGACCGATTTTTGGTCAAGTTGTTTCCATTAAAAAATATTGCTTTTACAAAAATGAACAAGTGGGACTATATCAAGCTGAAAAGCTTCTGTACAGCAAAGGACACCATCAGTAGAACAAAAAGACATCCTACAGTATGGGAGAATATATTCATAAAAAACGTATCTGATAAAGGGTTGACATCCAAAATATATAAAGAACTCATGCACCTTAACAAACAGAAAGCAAATAATCCAATTAAGAAATGGGCAGAGGACATGAATAGACACTTCTCCAAAGAAGAAATTCAGATGGCCAACAGGCACATGAAAAGATGCTCCACATCGCTAATCATCAGAGAAATGCAGATTAAAACCACAATGAGATATCACCTCACACCAGTGAGGATGGCCAACATCCAAAACACAAACAACAACAAATGTTGGCGAGGATGTGGAGAAAAGGGAACCCTCCTACACTGCTGGTGGGACTGCAAATTAGTTCAACCATTGTGGAAAGCAGTATGGAGGTTCCTCAAAAAACTCAAAATAGAAATACCATTTGACCCAGGAATTCCACTCCTAGGAATTTACCCTAAGAATGCAGCAGCCCAATTTGAAAAGGACAGATGCACCCCTATGTTTATTGCAGCACTATTTACAATAGCCAAGAAATGGAAGCAACCTAAGTGTCCATCAGTAGATGAATGGATAAAGAAGAGGTGGTACATATACACAATGGAATATTATTCAGCCATAAGAAGAAAACAAATCCTACCATTTGCAACAACATGGATGGAGCTAGAGGGTATTATGCTCAGTGAAATAAGCCAAGCCGAAAAGACAAGTATCAAATGATTTCACTCATATGTGGAGTATAAGAACAAAGAAAAAATACTGAAGGAACAAAACAGCAGCAGACTCACAGAACCCAAGAACGGACTAATAGTTACCAAAGGGAAAGGGACTGGGGAAAATGGGCGGGAAGGGAGGGATAAGAGGGAAAAAGGGGCATTACGATTAGCAGATGTAATGTTGGGGGGGCACGGGGAGGGCAGTACAACTCAGAGAAGACAAGTAGTGATTCTATAGCATCTCACTACGCTGATGGACAGTGACTGTAATGGGGTTGGTGGGGGACCTGATGAAGGGGTAGTTTAATAATCGTAATATTGCACATGTAATTGTAAATTAATGATAATAAAATAAATTATATTAAAAAAAAATAATAATAAAAAATATATATTGCTTTTAAAAACAAGCAACTTAAAACTGTCACACATACACACACACACAAAAAAAAATTCTTCTTTCCATCTGAAGGTTTTACAATGCATTATTATCATTAACCATTTACCATTAAACTTAAATGGCCAGACAAGTAGTTCCTACTTTTAAACAACAGACGGTGCTGACCTGTCCCACCACGTGCCTGGGAAGCGGCAGCTCCCGGGGTGTGATCCCTTCAGTCCCTTAACAGAAGTTTGCTTTTGAACTGCAGCTCTTCTTCTCCGGTGCTCATTCAAGGGCTGGATGCCTCTTGTCCCCAGGTAGTAGTAACTCCGTTCATGCTCTCTGAAATCACAATACAGGCCATGGTGTAAGACTGAGGAATCAGGAGTTTTGCACTATAGTGCTAGCATGGCTCCTGAGAGATAGCAGAATATGCCACCCCAAAACATACCACTGTGGCACAGGGATTATTTTGAGTTTAAGGAAATTGAGAAGCAGACACAAGAGAAACTCTCTGCCCTCCTACTATTTGCCTAAAAGCAGGATATAAATTTGTAAAGGTGCCTCGCCCCACCTTCTCTACTAGAAAGAACAGAAGTCAGTGGCCAAGAAGACTCTACCCTCTTATCAGCCTGGAGATGGCACAGAGGAATTGACCTGACACAGTTCACTAACTAGCCCTTATCTTCCATTACCTCCCCATGTATTTACCTTCCTAAAATGTGCCACCCCTAGAAACTCAAAGCCCTTTGTCTTTTCACTTCTCTACAAGTGTAATGTTCTTCTGTTAAGACACTATATAAGCCCAGGTTCTAACCACTCTTTTGAGTTACTTATCACTGAGCTTTCTCCTACTCAGTGGGCACTACATTTGTTAATAAACTGCTTGTTTTCCTCTTGCTAATCTAACTTTAGTCAGTTTCATTTGCAAGAACCTAGGATGGGTAGAGGAAAACGGAATTTTTCCTCCTTGACATCGATGACTTCCTGTGGGACCACGGCAAGTCCCTCAAGCTCTCTGGGCCCCACCTTCCCCACCTCCTGAGTGACTCAGCCTGAGATCCATGTGAAGGTCCCTTCCAGCTCCAGGAGCTCTATTTGCTTGGGGATATAAGGAGGGAAAGGGGCTTTCATTATATTATTATTTGGTGACCATGTCTCCTTTATTTAGAAGAGCAACCACAGCAGTGCACCAGGCCTGACCCTCTAACCCTGGGCCAGACTGGTGGCTTTTAGACTGCCTGTATTTCATCCAGGAAAAGTTGGTCTTGCTGCCATGTTTTTGCCCACATAATTCCTTCCCTCTCTATTCACATTAATTCAACCAACTTATATCAAGTGCCTACTATGTGCCAGGCACTGGGATACAAAGATGAGGACACTGGTCTGCTTGAGCACTCATCCGTCCCTGGGGCATGACCCAGCCACACAGACAGCTATAATGCAAGGTGGACAATTTGGGGAGAGATCTGTGCTTGGGTAATGGGGCAGCAGAAACAAAGCATGGGCTGGGGGTTAGGGAAGGTTTCTGGAGGAGGGACCACCTGTGCTGTCTTATGGAGTAGGTGGGTGTCAGCCAGCTGAAGAGAAGTGGGAAGGGGAAGGCATTCCAGGAGGTAGGACCAGCTTGAACAAACACACAGAAGCAGGCACAGCTTGATACGCAATGCAATTACAAGTCATTAGTCACTGGAGTTTAAAAATCAGTGGTGGGAGAGGAAGCTAGAGAGGTGAATCAAGGCCCCGCCCCGAGGCAGCACTGAGAATTCTTAGGGTTTCCAGCTCCGCTTCCTGGTTCATTTTCCCGGCTTCCTTCATTCCTTCTGCCTGGTTTAGTGAAGGTGCTAAATGCCTGCTTGCTGTCTCATTTAGACTGTTCTCTGGCCGAACCCCAGCCCACCCTGTCAAGTCGCTAGCTGTGATTCAACCTGTTGGGTTCCTGAATGCCGGAAGCTTCCACAGTGAGCCAGGAAATGGGCTTTGAGTGAGCGGTAGTAGTCGCCTGCTCTGGGATTTAAGGTGGGGAGTATCCATTCTGTTCTGGTGGTTCTATCCATTTTTTCCTCTGGACCTGTAAGTTATTCCAGCAAACCCCAGCTGCTCTGCAGTGGCATGTTCTGAAAAATTAGTATTCCTGTAGGAATCACCTTTTTTAAAAAACGTACTGGTTTTTAAACGATTGGGTCATTGTGAAAATGTTTTTGACTATCTTTGTAGCCAATTTTCTTCCCCAGCAGGACCTATGGATAATTTTAGATAAATAGAGAGGAAATTATGATTCCATAATCATAAGTCTAGTTTTAGCCATACACCTACTTCAGAGTATCTCAACCTCTGTGTTGCATGCCTTGGGTCAAAAAACAAATATACTGGATTCTGGCAGCATTTGTGTAGGATACTTAGAATTGTGGCAGGGGAGCATCTCAGGCCTGGGATGTGTTCTGCTGCTTGGGAAAGAAGAGCCGTGGACAGATCTACTGGTGCTGACAGGGCATGGACGGATGGGGCACAACTAGCATGATCCTGAGGCATTACTAGTCCTGATCGTCTGGTTCTCTGGGGTAACTCACCTCCCTTCTGGGTTTCTCTCACCTGAGAGCCCATCGTGGCCTCTGCCAAGGTGTCACTCTGTCCAGAAACCACACCATCAACACTCACAGGAGCGGGCTGGTGGTTTTCTCCCCTCTGGTGGTTTCCCGTGATCAGCCAAGGGAAGCATCTGACAACTATTCTCAGTGTCATAAACTGACCTTCGGTGTTCTGGTTATATTGTCATTATTACCTCTTTGCCCATGAGGATAGGAAAAGGGCCTGCTAGTCACTGAACTGCACCCTGCCCTCAAGTTCATGTGGAAGCCCTAACCCCCAATGTGACTGCATTTGGAAACAGAGCCTTTACAAGGTACTTAAGGGTCAGTGAGGTCAAAAGGGTGGACCCTAAGCCACTATGGCTTTTTTCAAGAAGAGGAAGAGATTCCAGAATGAGCTCTCTCCATCATTTGAGGACACAGCAAGAAGGCGGCCACCTGCAAGAAAAGAAGAGAGTTCTCACCAGGAACTGAATCAGCCAGCACCTTGATCTTGGGCTTCCCAGCCTCTAGTAAACTAATTAATATTGTTTAAACTGCCCAGTCTGAGATATTTTATCATGGCAACCGGCATAGGCAAATACAGGAAATCATTTATTCTGCATTTATTGAGTATCTTTGATGAGGCAGCCTGAAGTCTAACTTTGCAGTGAACAGATATGATGGGTTTACTCCTGTGGGAGGAGAAATTTTTTTTCTCTGCCCTCCTGGATTCTGTGGCTGGAGCCCTTGAAATCAAACTGACAAAAGGCAATTTAACAGGAGAAAAACAGAGCTCATGAACGTATGCAGCATGCATATACTTGGGAGAAATTCAATGGTGAGTACCTCAAAGAGATGGTTAGGATTTGGGGCTTATCTCATCTTAGCAAAGAGCAATATATTTATAGAGAAGTTACAAGACAAAAGCAAAAGAGTTTAGGCTTTTAGGGGTGGCAAACTGTGGGAAGGGAAATCTAGGAGAGGAAACAATTAGAAGATAAGAGTTATTTTAGTAAGGTTTGTTATGTAGATTCCTGTCTATGCTTTCTCGGGGCTGCTAAGAGTCTAGCGTTGTCTCTGGTGCTTGAAGAGTCTGTAAGTTGTCCTCTTTCTGGTATGGATGAGGGAGATACTTTTACAAATGGAAATTAATATCCTGCTCTTAACCAGATAGGGGGAGGGCAGATAGGTTTTTCCCCTTGCACCTGCTGTTTCTTAATTGCCTTTGTGATAATCTTTATACCAAGTGGCATATTTTGGGGTGGCATAGTCTGGTCTCCTTCATTCCTGACTCCACCAGCTAAGTGACCTTCCCCAATGTAACTGGCCCCCCCAGGCCCTAGAGAGGCTCATTAAATGGGTTCAATAAGGGTATTTTCTTCTTCATAGAACTGTGATGAGGATTAAATGAAATGTTACCATCAAACTCTTACAACAGAGCCTAACACAGTTTGTTATTTTGTTATTTTGAGAGAAAGAATGGTGCGGAATTTAAGAATATGGACTTTGGGCCACATTTTGAGGGCTTGATTCTTAGCTTTGTTGCTGTGTGACCTTGGGCAGATTACTTAACCTCTCTGGGCCTCAGTGTCTTAATCTGTATAATAGGAAATGTAATTCAGAGGGTGTTGAGTTATAAAATAAAAGAATACATGTAAAGCCCTTCAAACAGGACCTGGCGTACAGGAAGTTTTATAAAAGTTTTAGCTGTTTCAGTCATCCTGGGCTCAGGGAAGGGGGGTACAACCAGCAGTAGCAGGTTGAGGTCAGTGGAGTGGATAAAGCCCCCCACTGTGAGCTGGGGTCTCTAAGTGAGTGTTCCCACCTGCTGTCCAGGGTATGACCTTGAGCAGTCCCTTCATCTGCCTCAGTCTCATTTCTCTTTCTGTAAAATGTAGCAGCTGGGTGAGAGGATCTCAGATGTGGAGCCCTTGTATTCATGATTGAGGCAGAAGCAGAGGCAGGGACTAAAATGACAAAGCAGAAATCCAAGATGACCTTTTGGAACACCCAAAAGGTGGGTGAGTGAGCAGGAATGCTGCTGGCCTGGTGACAGCCACCCACTCAAATGGCCAGGGAAGCTCGGGTGCTCTGGCGAGGGACCCAGTTTCTGCACTGGATTGGAAAAGATGCGAAGCCCCACCTCTCCTCCTGCCTCCACATCCCAAACTCCTTGCCAGCATGTAGCAGCACAGCACAGATGACTCCTTTTCCCTGTGTTTCCTGCCGAAGTGTAAAATATTCATGCTGAGAAAGCTTCAGTAAAGGCTTCCCAGGGGGGTTATCTGTGCCAGGGGCTTGAATTCAGGGGCACCATGAACTACCTCCTCCTTCTGGGAAGTGATGCTGGGTGGAGCAGGACATGACTCAGGAGAATCCCAGGAGTGCTCCAAGCAGTGGTCGGAGGAAAAGTCTGACTGAAGGCCACAGGGAGTGGCTGTGGCCCTCGTAGAAGGGTCTTCTGAGACCACATTTCCATGGTAACCTGGAGGATCCTGGAGATGAATGGGAGGCGGCTGCCTCTGAAAGGATTAATCTGCAAGCTGGCCCAGAAGGAGTCAAGGATTAAATAATAAATTAAATTTGGGATGACCCTTCTTTGCTGGGGAAGGACTTGAGGCAGGCCTTTGTAGGAGCAACCCTGTGGAATAGGACCCAGTTCTTTACTTTTACACCATGCCATTGACAGAGCCAGTTGCTGGATATAGAACCAAAAATAAAACGCAGCCCCTTCCTCCCCAGTTAGGTTGAAAACACAGCCCTAGACAGAGAATTAAAATACAGTTTAACCCAGGGATAAAAGACAATACAGCATACCAAACTAAATGTCCAACAAGAGAGGATTGGAGTAATAACCCGCAGTGCATCCACGCAGTGGAATACCAAGAGAATGTTGAAAAGAATGAAGCACTGTTTCATGTACAGATCTGCAAAGATGAACAAGACACATGAAGTAGAAAAATCATTGGATGCAAGTTTGTAGAGCAAGGTCCCACTATGTAAAAAAAAAAAAAGGAATGTGTGTGTGTGTGTACATAACTTGCCTATGCATATAATAATTTTTGGAAGAAAATTAAATGGTTATCTCTCAGATAGTACTAGACTGGGAATTATAACTTCTCACCTGTACTCCTTTTCATTGTTTGGATGTTTTAGTCATAAACATATTGTCTTCATCCATTCAGGCTGCTGTAATAGAATATCATAGACTGGGAGGCTTATAAACAATAGAATGTATTTCTCACTGTTCTGGAGGCTAGGAATTCCAAGATCAAGGTGCCAGAAGATTTGCTGTCTGGTGAGAATCTGCTTCCTGGTTCAAAGACAACTCTTTTATTCTGTATCTTCATATGGTAGAAGGGACAAGAGAGCTATCTGGGGTCTCTTTTATACAGGCACTAATCCCACCCATGAGGGCTCCCCCCTCATGGCCTAATCATCTCCCAGAGGCCCCACCACCTAATGCCAGCCCCTGGGGGGTCAGGATTTCAACATATGAATTTGGGGAGGATAAAAACATCCAGTCTATAACAGGCATATTACTTTAATAATTTAAAAATAGTTTATAAGATTTAAATGTGACAAATATAATCACATAAATATATACAGAGCACATTTTAGGGTACCGAAGCAGGAAACAGGGAAAGTGGGAAGCTGTAGAAGAATTTTTCTGTGGAATTGAAGAGGTTGAGAAAGAGCTCAGGTTGAGAAGAGTTTGTCTTTTTTTTTTTTTCCTGTGACATGGAAGAGGTTGGGCAGGTAATGACATTTGGGAGAAGTCAGGGGAGAGGTGATAGAGTAGGTAAGCAACCCCATCAGGTAAAAGAGTGATTGAAGACTCCAAAGGCACCACTGAGCCAGAGTAGCAGATATTTGTAGGAACATCAGGATGTTAGGTTACAGTTAGAATCAGGAATGCTGGAGCTTTCTATTTTAATCCTTATAATAACCCTTGGAGATGGGTAGTAACATCTTTGTTTACAGATGAGGAAACTGAGGCACAGAGAAGTTAAGTAACTTGCTGGTGGGTAACATAGCTGAGAACTCAACTCAAGCCTGATTGACTTCAAAGCCTGTGCTTTTCCTACAAAACTCCACAGAGATGCACTGGAACCCCTCCTCTGGCCATGTGGATGCACAAATCCCAAATAAACAGTGACCCAGCCTCTGATTCACCACCAGCATATCTTCAGGTTGATGTAGAGAATTCTTCCTAATATCACTCTGGCACCTCTGCTGCTATCCTTTCTTTTCACTGGTCTTCATTCTGCCCCCTGCAGAAACCGCCCTCAAGTACGATAAGATGCCATTGTAACCCACCTGCATCTTCTCCAGAGCAAACATCTTTACTTCCTTCAACTTTTTAATATAATTTCCAAATGCTTTATCATCCTGGTCTTTCATACACAATGTTCACCGTACAACAAAAAGCACCTAGACATTCAAAGAAGGAAAATGTGAATGGTAATTCAGAGAAATTTCAGTCAACAGAAACAGAAAAGATGATGGAATTAGCAAATGTATCAGTCAAGGGTCCACTCAGGAGGTAGAAACCACAGAGTAGTTTGAACAGAGACTGTTTAATGTAAAGAATTATTAACTATAATAGGAGAGTAACTATAAAGGTAAAAAAAAGAGTGGGGGAGGAGGAGATACTATAAAGAATAACTTAATGCTGAGGGAGAAGGACCAGAGAAGAAACAGCTTGAGAGGAAGGTCCCTTCCAAAGACTGAGATTCAGATCTAATTTCAATCCACTCAAGGGTAGAAAAGTTCTCTGGGTTGCTTAGGTCAGAGCTGGTCTACAGAGAATGGAAATATAGGAAATACTTGCCTCCAGTGTGCAGGTGGGCCAAAGCCGGTGGGTGTTAGTGCAGAGGGAGTCAAGGCATTGGGCGTCAGCTTAGCAGCAGGGCAGAATGAGGCCTGGGTTGTCTGCTGTCTGTGTCAGAAGGGCTCTGGGAAGCAAACATCTGGTATGCAGGTGGGCTTCAGCTAGTAATAGGTGCACAGAGGGACTCAGGGTGTGGGGAGTCCACTTGCTAGGAAGGCAACTTGAGGCCTGGGACTTGTGTTGTTCATATCAGGAGGACTACAGTGAGGTAGTTGTTGGGTTGGAACAAGGCCTGAAAGTTTGCCAAGCAACTATGTGCTTTGGACATGAAGCTGGAAGCTATACAACCAGAGCAAAGAAGCAAAAACAGAAGTAGTGGAGCCAGGAGGAAGCTCCTTCCTCCTGTAAAGTTCCTCCAACTTCTTTTACTGACAAAAATTAACATTGTAGTTGCTGCAGAAGAGAACTACTTAAAGGATCTGGTTCATTATCACATAGAAGATCATGAAAGATTGATTGAGCACAAAGAGGCAACAAATTGATAACTAGCATAGCAGTCATAGACTTCAAAACAACTATTATGAATATGTTCAAGGATGTAAAGGAAAGACCAACACATGAATAAATAAATGGGGATCTTAGGAAAGAAATGGAAACTACAAAAAAGAATCAATAAGAATTACACTTCAAGATGGGGAATAGTCAATTGATTTTTTGACAAAGGAGCCAAATCATTCAAAAGGAAAATTTTCAACAAATTGCACCAAAAACAAATGGATAAACATACAGGAAAAAAATGAATTTACTACCCATAAAAATTAATTTGGGATAGTTATGCATCTATAACAAAAAACTTAAGATATAAAGCTTCTAAAAGAAAACAGAAAATCTTTATGATCTTGGAGTAGGCAAAGATTTAAACAGGACACCAAAGCAGCCATAAAGATTGATAACTTGGATTTCATCAAAATTAAAAACTGTTCGCCAAAAAAAAGTTAAGAAAATGAAAAAAAAATCCATGGACTAGGATATATCTATATTGTACTGTATATTTCTAACTCATCTTCTAGCAAAGGACTTGTATTCAGATTATATAAAGAATTTATGTCAACTTTTTATAAACACACAAAAAAATGAAAAGACCTGAACAGACACTTCACAAAAAAAGATATACAAATGGCTAATAAGCACACAAAAGGATATATAGCACCAGTAGTCATCAGAGAAAGTCAAAATCTCAGTGATGTATACCATTTCACACCCAATGTAATGACTAAAACTTAAAAGACTGACAGTAACAAATATTAGCAAAGATGTAGAGCCAACTGGAACTCTCATAATTCTCATGGGAATATAAAATTATTTAATCACTTTGGAAAGCAGTTTGGCATTTTCACATAAATTTAAACATACCGACTCTTTGATCCAGCAATTCCACTCCCAGGCATTTACCCAAAATAAATGAAATTATTCATCCTAAAAAAGGTTTGTGGCCAAATGTTCATAGCTACTGTATTCCTACTAGCAAATACCTGGAAACAACCTATGTCCTTCAAAAGGTAAATGCATATACAGATTGTGGTATATCCATACAATGGAATACTACTCAATATTACAAAGGAACAAAATGTTGATATGTGCAACATGGATACCTCTCAGAAGCATTATGTCAAGTGAAAGAAGCTAGAGACAAAGGAGCATAGTGTATGATCCCATTTCTATGAAATTCTAGAAGAGACAAAACTAAGCCAGTTGACTGAAATCAGATCGCCAGCTGCCTGGAGTTGGGGGGTTGGGGGGAAGATAGATTGACCACAACGGGGCAGGAGTAACTTTCTAGAGTGATGGGGTAGTTCTATATCTTGATTAGGGTGGTGATGACATGGGAGTCTGCATTTGTCAAAACTCAATGAGCTATATAGTTTAAGTGTGTATGTTCTTGTTCATAAACTTTCATTACGGTTTATACCTGAATAAATTTGATTTTATGAAAAGATTTATTGAGTACCTACTAGATGCCAGACTTGTAAACTGTGAAGAAAGAATGAACCAAGAGGAAGCAGTTATAGATGATCAAGGAAGTGAGAAGGAGGGAGACCCAGAGTCCAGACGGAGGAGTTAGGCATGGCCCATGCAGTGAGGACTGCGATAGAAGAGAGAGCTGGTGGGAAACAGGCAGAAGGATTGTCAGGCTATGCCATGGGCCCAGTTGAGCCTGGCAACCTCAAATCTGTGATCTCCCCAAGGATGGGATTTCTCCAGCATTGCTCTATAACCTGGAGGAAGGGACAGGAAGACAGTACAAATTTGGGGGTGTTTAGAGCAGGGAGCATGGAAGGAAAAAACGGTCAGAGTTGAAGGTGTTGGCCAGTAGTTTAAGTGATACCCAGGGACTCAGCTGGGAGGAAAGGCGGTGAAACTGGAAGGGGAACAACAGCAAAAAATGGAAGGCCAGAGGGGCAGATGGAACAAGAGAGAGCGCCAGTGGGCAGGAGGCTGTTGTTAGGCTAGATTTGGAGCTGAAGATTTCTGATAGACTCCTCTTTTCCCTTATAGACACAGCATATAATATTTCTTTGGCACTCTTCATTTCAATGCATTCCACACATTTACTGAAAGCCTATTATGAAGTAATCCCAACTGTCTTGCAAAGGGAAGTTTGTGTAGGTTGTCACCACCTAGTAGAAGATAAATTCTCATGAGGCTGTATTCATACAGCACTCTTTCTGCCCACTTCGGCAGCAAACTTCCCACTGCATTTTTAAATGGAAAATGTAAATATCTATCCAACATTAGAGTTCTTATACCCTTTAGCCAGCAATTTCACTTTTAAGAATCTATTCTTACTGGTGTGAAGCACATGTGCAACAACTTCATACAGGCTGTTCATTTTAATGCCATTTGCAATGCCATGTATAGCCGTAGAGGGACTGACATTCCCAAGAGGCTGGTTAGATAAATAATGGCACTTCCATACAATGAATACCATTGCATCCATAACAAGAACAAGAACATTCTTTAGGTCATATGAATGGGTGTCAAATATGTATTTTAAAGTGAAAATAAAAATAACTTACAGAACAGTGTATATGGTGTTTTATCATTTGTGTAAAAATAAAAACACATATATATGTCAAAACTGTAAACTAGCCACTCCTCCGGCTGGTCTGCACCATAGGGATGGAAGGAAGGTTTATTTTTTCCTGTATACCTTGTACACCCTTCTCACCTTTATGATTTTGTGCCATTTTGCCCTTAGAGTTTTGAGAGAATGAGCGAGAGAGAGATGTCACTTATTGGTGTCTGGAAGACGTTGGGGGGGACCTCTGTCTAAAGAATAAAGCCCTAATGGTGGAATTTCAGGGCTTGGCTCTCCCAGATCCCTCAGTAGTCTCCACACTGCTGGCCTTTCATGTACCTCATAGAGCTGGTGGAAAACAGGCCCCCAGCTCTAAAGGACTGGCCTTCAGAGGGCTGGCCTCTGGGAATAGGATCCACAATCCATCTCTGTACAGACACCACACCTATCCATTCTTCAGCTACCTGGCAACCTCACCTGCCCAGAACACAGCTAAGAATCAGAATTAAATGACTCTGAAGTGTCACCGTAGATGTCACTAAAGCCCATGCACATCTTCGATCCTCACTCAGAGCCCATTTTCCCTTGGTGGGGATGCTCTCAGCCCCCGGAGTTGGTATGAAGATTATTTTAAACAGAAGACATTTGATATATAGCACATGCAGAAGGAAGCCTTTTTGGAGCCACCCTTATCTGACTCAAAGGCAAAACCTTTGGAGAGTGAAGCTGCCATGAATTCCCTTTCTTGGTGAGCTTCACTCCAGGAAGCATACCAGTCACTCTCAGCAGACAGGAAAATTGCATAAATGAGCATTATCAAGACCTGTCGTGGCTCCCACTTGTTTCCCTTAAAGTCTATTTGTCTTCCCTAAAAAAAGGCCAAATTTTTCTTCCCATAGAAGCCTCTTCTCCCCCTTCCTTGGTATATAAACTCCTATTTCTAGATGTTCAGTGGGCCTCTGCATCTGAATGCTCCCACATGCATATGAATAAAATTTGTTTTCTTTACTCCTGTTAATCTGTCTACTGTCAGTTAATTTGCAGGCCCCTAATTATTGGACCTAAGTGAGCAGAGGAAAAGATTTTTCTCCCAAAACCTTCCTTGCCAGGTTTTAACCAAGCTTGGTTAACAGACTTTCAAGCCCATAGGAGAAAAGATAAGGCAAATTACAGGGGGAGAGAGATGTTATTTCAGGCAGAAGCCTTCCTTCAGCTTCACAAAGTGACAGATGACAGACAGCCTAACTGTTAAGAAGGAGACAGAAACATCTATAAAAAAAAAAACAATAATAACCTCAAAGAAGTCCGGGTCATTTGCCTCTCCACACATCTTCTTGGATGTCGTGAGGGCTTCGGGAGTGACCCCATGGCCCGGCCAGTGGTATCTGTATCCAAGGCTCTTGTTTTAGCACAAAGACTTAAATTCTCCTTGGGGTTCTCTGATGGAGAAGACAAAGAAAAGATCAGTGCACTTCAGGAAGATTTCTGTATAAACCTTTTAAACTGTCTGAGGCTTAAAGGGATGAGCTCCATTGCCTAGAAATCTTGGCTTTTACAGAATGACTCATTCCCCAAAGGTTTCATGTCATATAAATGGAAGAGGGTGGGGAGAAGTTATATTCAGTGTTTAGAAAATTGTAAGATCACAGAATTCAACCAAACAGACAAAGGAAGATTAGCTGCAGCTTGCCCATGTGTGCAAGCAAGGAGTCTGTCCTGCCCACGTATCAGAGGGGCTCAAAGACAGGGTCCAAATTCTTGTTCTGCAAAAATCTCTAAATAAACAGTCACTTAACTGTTTTATCTTCTGTACAATGGGAATAACTATCTTTAAGCTCCCAGTGTTACCAAATCATTGTGATGGTTAAATTCATTAAATTCAACTCAACTCATTTCAACAAACATCTAGTGGGAATCTGCCCTTTGTCCTGCATGGTGCTAATATTGGGAGGAAAATTTTTCTCTACTATTTAAGGTTCTTCGAGATGGCCTAAGAATCAAATTGACATGAGACAGATTAACAGAAGGAAATAAAACTTTATTGTTTACTTACAGGGAATCCACACAGAACAAGATTCCAAAGTCAGGGAAAATGAGGTATATATGTTCATCTGAACTTAAGGAAAAGGGGATAGGGATCTGAGGCTTCAAAGGGAAGGGAAGAAATTCATAAGAAGATGATATGGAGTAAATGTTTGGTAACAAATGTTTGGTGGGCTACAGAGAAACAAGGAATTTTAACAAAGATTTTGCTAAATTCTTCCTTGTGTACCACCCCTAGTTCATTTTGTAATGTAACTATCTATGGTGATCACTCTTCCTGGAGCAGGTCTCCCATCTAAATTATTTTAGGCAGTTAGGGGGAAGGTCAAAATTTCTTCCCGAGTCTTTTCCACCTTGATTGTTTACGGGCGGACATAATCTGCATGCCAAAGTGACACATCTTGGCGGCAGCCTGCCCTTGGCTTCTACGCTAGGTAGGGAACAGAAAAGTGACTAAAACACTGTCTTCAAAAAGCTCATAGTCTGGCAGGACCAAATTAACTAACAGATGATATGAGATAACAGAGAATATACACTGGTCTTCACCATGCTGCCCTGCTGTTCTGCAGCTGTGTCTGGGGAGGTCTCTCCCTGCACCCCACGTGAAACCTCAACCTGACGGGGGCAGGGTTCTTGACTCTGAACAAGAAAGAATTCTTGAGCAGGTTGGAGGAGTGTAGGTAAGGAAGGAATTTATTAAAGTGAGAGTAGCAGGAATGGCAGCTGCCTTGAAGGCAGCAGAGAACAAGGAAGAGCAGAGGGAAGACAGGGAAGTTCATTGAACTCCTGTCTGGCATAGGGCAGATCCCTTGTCAACTCCTGAAGCCAGGGTCAGCCAGGGTCACCTGACGTCCAGTGTCTGCTCGAATTTGCACAACGTGGAAACTAAGCCCTTATCACCCCAGGATTTGGGAGAGTTGCAGAGCGATGGATGGAATGAGATTATGTTCTGAGAACTTCCCAAAGGCAAAGAAAGGAGATTTTCAGGCAGGCTGCTAAGGAGCATGATTGTACCGCGTGGTCTTGTTCAGGTCGCCCAGGTGATGGGAACCTGCAAGCCTAAGTCAGAGCTCTAGTAGCCCTTCCCTGCTTGCTTGAGGTAGGACAGAGAGAGTGAAGACTTGTGCTTAAGTCTGGAAAACTGAATGAAATAGCAAAGTAACAAAGATGCTTACCACTGGAAGAATGCGAGAAAAAAAGCAGTAAATTGAGCAGAGAGAAGTCTTTGTTTAAGGCAAAAAGTACACACTCGAAGGGGAGTGTGGGAAACCTCAGAGAGGAGGCACACGTAGGCGCTTAGGGGTCTGTCTTTTAAGGCTTCCAAGAAGGGGCAAAGGGCAGGGTGGGGGTTGTTGGGCGTAGGCTTGACATGTGGCTTCATGATGTGTCTCTCTGGTGAGACACATTCTGTCACCATCCACACTCAGTCCTCTACATATTCTGTCAGATAAACTTAACACAAGGAATTTCTTGATCCTGTTCTTTTCCAAGATAGTGGTTACCCTCAAGCAGTGGGAACATATCATTTAGGACTACTCGCCCTGCCTTAAGATAGGTTTTTGGCTGATTACCACAGAATGTTAGGAATTTTATCTCCTAACTCCTTGGTTTTTAAAAAATGGAATCTTAGCCTTACGATGGGGTCCCTCCTGTTCTTACTATATTGTTTATATCTCAACATTTTTCATCACAGGCAGGAAAAGTTAACCATGATGCTTCTCCCATGTCCTTGCCCCGCCTCACCCCCGGCCCCTCGTTATCCACTGCCTGTTCCTGGCATAGAGCTCCTGAAATTTGTGATTTCCTGGGTTATAGGAGAGAATTTTTTCCTAATGAGGTGACTCTGGATGGGCTCTTTGGATGGCTTTTGGGTGGGAGCTGGTCAGCAGAAAGCCATGATTAGAAGCCAATTTTTCAGAATGGCCTCCATTCCCTTGAGAAAGAAGGGGTGAAAATGGAGTTACTGATGGGTCATACCTATGTGATGGAGCCTCCATAAAAATCGTAATAGTATGAGGCTCGGAGAGCTTCCAGGTTAGTGAACATGTGGAAATTCGGGGAGAATGATGTGCCTGGAGAGCACCTGGAAGGTGTGTGCCCTTTCCCCCTCTCTTGCTCCATACATCTCTTCATCTGACTGTCCCTGAGTTATATCTTTTCATGATAACCAGTGATCTAGTAGGTAAAGTTTCTCTGAGTTTCTGTGAGCCACTCTAGCAACTTAGTGGAACCTGGGGAGGGGATCGGGGAGCCTCTGATTTACAGCCAGGTGGTCCCAATTACAGGTAGCAACCTGGACTTGCAACTGGAGTCTGGAGGCCAATGAGGGGGTTAATTTCCAATCAATAGCCAGTGGGTCAGAAACATGGGTGATGACCTGGGCTTGTGACTAGTATCTAAAGCAAGTATGCAGTAAGGGACAGGCTTATGGGACTGATCTCTCAGTTTGTGGAATCTGATGCTTTCTGGGTAGATAGCATCAGAACTTAGTTGAATTGTAGGCCACCCAGTGGTGTCCCAAGAATAGCTTGTTTGTGTGGAGGACCCCACAACCCCACACATTGAAAACTGGGTCCCAGAACACACTTTAGATAGGAAATTACTTTGCCAAGGAAACCCTCCTCCACAAAAGTATCAGTATTTTTTCTGGAAGCTCGGAGTTTGTAGGGACATTCTTATCAAAGGAATAACTGTTAAACACCATGTTCAGCAAACTAAGGCCCATGGACTGACTCAGACTCACAAGTTGTTCTTTAAATAAAGTTTTAGTGGAACACAGCCACACCACTCACATTGTCTGTGGTTGCTTTCACACTCTACCAGAACTGAGTAGTTGATTCACAGACTCTATGGCCCCAAAAGCCAAAAATACTTTCTGTCTGGCCCTTTACAGTACAGAAACAAACAAAAGAGTCAGCTGCCATCACTTGGGATTGGCAGAGACACAAAGGCAGGTAGAGTGGGAGGGGTCTGTGGTGGAAAGGGGGAAGGCTTCAGTGTGCTCAGATCTGAGACTGTTGGCTTGCGGGTGGGGCAGGGGGGGGTAAAGATGGGCTTCCAGAAGCAAGGCAAGCTATTAGAGGCCCATATCTGGCTGCCTCTGTTGGTCCTAAATTGGAAGCAGGGACAAAAATTAGGGAAGCTATCAGTTATTAATCAAATCCTAGCTGCTTGGGGCCAGTTGTTACAGGGTTCTTGTTTAGTTCCTGAGCTGGTTGCTAGAGATGGTGGTCTGACTTCCTGCAAGCCTGTCTGCGAGGTAACATGCTGGCTTCCTGAGCTGATTACTTTAGATAACAGGTTGGCTTTCTGGGCTGGATGCTACAGGTAATGGATCAGAATCCTATCTTTACATATGATTTGGCCATTGTCTGTTTGTGTATTCAGTCTCTCAAGAGAAGTCTGCCTATTTCAGGATTTAAGGTTAGATATTTAAGTCAGTAGGTTCTGGATTTTAAGGTAAATTATTTAAGCTCTCTGTGCCTTAGCTTCCTCACCAGCAAATTGGGAATCATGAAAGTTCCTACCTCATAGGGTTTTAGAAAGATTAAGTCCACATAAAATGCACCTAACAAAGTGCCTGATACAAAGTGGGTCTCGGTGGATGTTATTCACTATATTATAATATCCCACAAAACTCAGAGCTCTTTCAAGGCATGTCTGTGGCTTTTATTCCATAGTCCCAGCTTCTATCAGAGGTTTTGGTACACAGTCATTGTTCAGTAAATATTTGGTAAGTGAATAAATGAATCACGGAAAACAGGGATGGAGGGAATCTTGGCAGCCCATCTCAGAGGATAATCTCCTTGGTAACTTAAAAAAAAAATGAAAAGACCAAGGCCTGGGGCTGCCATTCCCACCCTGAAATCCAGGCCATAGCCCTGTGTTAACCTAAAGGAAACCTCCCCACTCATTCTCCCCCAAAAGAGGCCATATGCGGGTGCCGTCTCCGACTCTCAATGATACGTTGACTTTACTAAATTATTCAGATGTTATTTTAATTACCAAAGGCTTTCAACTGCCTCTCTTTTGAGAGGCTTCCTGCTCCCACAATTGGCACTGTGGAAATTGGTGTCAATATTTACAATCTGACTCAGTAGTTCTCAAAGCTGCTGTGATCTTCCAAGTTAACAAGAAACAACTGCTGGGCAAGATGTCTCTCCAACCTGCATCTTTGACCTTAACAGGACCTGCCCTGAAGCAGGGCCTTTGAATGTGGCAGCAGCTACAGGATCCTCTCCCAGAGTCCAGTTCCCCTGCCAGGGACCAGCAGTCACCGAAGCCCCCCACTGAGAATCCAGCCTTCTTAGATACAACTCAATCCTCCCAAACCAAAGAATCTCTGGTCCTGCTGATTTTATCCTCTTAGAGCCTCAGGAATCAGTCTACTCCCACCAGCCCTTCTGCATCTGCCATATTTCAGACCCTCCTAACTTCTCCCTCAGGGTAAGGCAATGCCCTTCTGACTCCATTCTCCCCTCCGCTCCCTCTCAGTCCCCAGTCCAGTGATATGACCCAAGTCTCTTTTCATTTGCAACCCTCCAAAGACCGCCCATCACCTACAGGTTAAAGCCCAACTCCCTTAAGATGACATCCCCGTCCTTCCCTGAGCTTTCCTCACCTGTCTCACTCTTACTACTCCTGCGTTGCCCTTCACGGACTTGAGCCTCTGTGCTGTCCAATGTGGTAGGCACTAGCTGCATGCAGCTCTTTAAATTTTAATTAAAATGAAATAGAAAAAAAAAATTTAGCTTCTCAGTTGTACTACCTATGTTTCAAGTGCTTAATAGCTAGAGGTCACATAATGGACGACATAGAGATAGAACATTTCTATCAACACAGAGAGTTTTACTGGATGGCACTCCTCTAAGAAAACCCACAGGTTTGTGTTTCTTTGCATACATTGTGCCATTTCACCCTGACAGATCTTTGCTCATGCCTCTGCTGGAAAGACCTCCATCCTTGCTTTGCATCTGGGTGATGTTGAAATACTCAGCTCAGCAGGCATCCCCAGGAAGGCTGTTTGAAGCCCCAGGCTGGGGATGGTGATGGGCTTCTATGTACTGATAGCTCTTCATATTAGCTAACCTTCATCATGTCCCTTTCCTCCATGAAACTGTGCATTCTTTTAGGGCAGGGACTGTGTCTTCATGCATCCCCAGTGTCTGGCACAAGGCAGGTGTCTGTTACTGTTGGCTGAAGTCATCTGAATGGAACTCTCCGTAGTGCATGATCACAGGGCAGTATTCATGTGTGTGTCAGTAAGGACTCTCAGGTAGAGGCAACTAGCCAAGAGGAAAGGGGACTTGATGGCTCAGTAATTGGGAGGTTCAAGGGTGGCTCTTGCTTTCTGCATGACTGGATCCCGGGGCTCAGAGCATGTTATCAGGGCCTTTGCCGTCTCCCCATCTCTCAGCTCTGTGATTATCCTCTCTAGGCAAGATGACCACCAGTAGCCTTGGTTCTAAATATCCCCTCTATGAAGAGAGAAATTCTCTCTCCCTGCCTCTGTCTAGCAGTCTCCAGGAAGGGGCTGTTGGCCCTTTCTGAGCTGTGTGCCCTCCCTGAATAAATCACGGCGGCCTGCAGAAAGGAGTAGTTGCTTGGCTCCGTCACCCTGGCTCACGGGTCTGTTCCCGGGGTGTGCAGGATGGTGTACAGAGTCGTCACGACTGAGCATTCTCCAGGCCACGTGGAAAAGGAGGAGCCAGAAGAATGGGTTGGAGAAATTCTGGGAGGCAGGAGGGTCAACTGGCCTGGCTGTGGACTCTGTGCAGGACCCCTGCTTGCTCTCTGTTGCCCACAGCACTTTCCCCACATAGACCAGAGCCTCTGGGGGGTCCGGCCTCCCTCAGGTTTCATGCTACCAATCCATAGGCAGCAGAAGGTCTTGAGTTTAGGTTTCTCTGGCCTGGAAACACATAGTTGATGGAGCTTCTAAGGACACTGGCCATATTCTGGAAAGATCTCTTGTAAAAGTCACCAATTCTGGTCAGTGCCCCACAAGCAGCTATGACCTCCTTTTTTTTGTCTCCATTTAAAAAATTAAGGATGATTTACATGCAGTAAAATTCACCCTTTTTAATACATCATATTGTGATTTTTGACTATGGTCATCTGCTACAGTCAAGGTATAGCATAGTTCCATCAGCCACAAAGAATTTCCAGTGTCCTTTTGTAGTCAAACTTTCCCCCAACCCAGTCCCTGCCAACCAGTGATCTGTTTTCTGTTCCCTATAGTTTTGCCATTTCCCAAGTGTCATATAAATGGAAACATACAGTGTGTAACCTTGAGTCTGGCTTCTTTCATTTAGCATAAGACAACTGAGATTTATCCATGTCATCCCATATGCTGATGGTTCACTCCTTCTTACTGCTGAATAACATTTCATTATTTGGACGCACCACAGTTTATATATCTATGCTCTACTTGAGGGGCATTCGTGTTGTTTCCGGTTTGGCCCAATTGTGAATGAAGCTGCTATACCCAGATTTTCATTTCTTGTTGGTAAGTACCTAGGAGTGGGGTTTCTGGGTTGTATGATAAATGTTTAACTTCAAATAAAACTGCCAAACTCTTTTCCCAAGTGGCTGCAGCATTTTCCATTCCTACTAACAATGTATGAACATTGCAGTTGCTTTGCATCCCCACTGAAACTGGGGTTTGTTGGGTTTTTAATTTTAGCTGTTCTAGTAGGCCCCCATTGTGGTTTGAATTTCCCTAATGACTAACGAGGCTGATCACCTTTGCATGAGCTTTTTTGCCCTCCACAAACTGTCTTGGGGGAAGGATCTGTTCAAATATTTTAACCATTTTGAAAAGTCAGGTTGACTGATTTTTTTTATTATTGTGTATTGTGAGTTCTTTATATACTCTGGATTCAAGTTCTTTAGCAGATAATATGTTTTGCAGTTATCCTCTACCAGTTTGTGGCTTGTCTTTTCATTCCCTTAACATTGTCTTTTGAATAGCAGATGTCCTTAATGTTGAAGTCCAAGCTATTAATTTTTTTCTTTTAGAAGTTATGCTTTTAGTGTCATATCTAGGAAATTGCCTAACCCAAAGCCAATATGTTTTCTCCTAGAAGTTTTACAGTTTAGACATTTATGTCTGTGATCCATTTGGAGTTCATTTCTCATAGCATATGAAGTATGTATTGAGGTTCATTTTTTGTATATTGATATCTAAGTATTTCAGCACCATTCCTTGAAAAGCCTATACTTTCTCCTTTGAATTATCATTGCATCTTTCTCAAAAATCCATTGACCATATACATGTGGATTGATTCCTAGATACTCTATAGTGTTCCACTGACCTAGGCATTGCCCCTTTCTCTAATGCCACACTCCCTTGACTATTGTAGCTTAGGGTACATCTGGAAATAGGTAGTGTGAGCTCTCCAACATTGTTCTTTTTCAAAACTGTTTTGACTCTTTCATACAAATTTTAGAATCAGCTTGCAGACTCGAGTTTTCTCTGAGGAACCCATAGGCTTGCAGGGGAGCAGGGGATCCTGCCTGATCAGGGTTGAGACCACTGGTCATAATTTGTCAGGAGGTAATCTCGTATAGGGCAATAGTGCAGGACTCTGGACCGAGATTGCTCGCACTCAAATCCCAGCCCTGATTCTTACTAGAACTCGGGAAAGTTACTTGATATCCCTGTGCCTCAATTTTCTCTCCTGTAAAATAAGGCAAATGTCATAGGATTTTTGTGAGGACTGGACAATACGTGGAAAACAGAGCAGGACCTGGGATATAGTAAGCACTCAGTAAACGTTAGCTACTGTTTGTGTTACGTTTTCTTTCAATCTTTCCCCTTCTCTTCACACTCTCACTAACTTTCCCCAAGTGCTGAACTATTGACCTTTCTTTCAAGGACACTTCTCAGGTTTTTGAGCCACGTAATAGCCAGCTTGCCATGTTGCCTTGGCACTCCTGGAAGTTCAATATACAAAAGTAGTCTTTGCTGTTTCACCTTAGCTATTACCTGTTATTATGACATTTTATTAAAAATCTGCTTGTGAGCCGTATGATCCAGCTCGTAGTGAGAGGCCAGGCTGAGCTCTGCCTGCTGTGTCCCACACCACTGAGGTTGAGGGCCACCATATGACCCCCACGACCACCAGCGAGTAAGGCCTGTGCGTCTTCTACTAGACCAGCCATGTTCTTCCTCCATCAGTCTGGCATATCCCCAGGGGCAGATACGATCTGTCTGATTCCATCAGGGGCTCCTCAGCAGTGGAAACTGCTTCCACCATAGGGCCAGTAGTTATGTGAGAGTAAAGTGCATGTGTGCCTGATCCCCAGGGATCCCCCAGAGGGGTAGTGATACCTTTCCCACTGCAATGGGGCTGCTGAAGGCTGGGGGGCTATATCTACTCCAGTGCTGAGTACTTCTAAATATTTTGATGACCTTTACAATCCCAGTAAAATGAACTGCTTTTACACTGTCTTCTTTAAAAGAACTCATTGGGTACCACTGAACCTTTCCTGGATAATTCAAAGCCTACCCCTGGGCACCAGTGGCTGAGTACTGATGTCATGACTGGGTCCATTTAAGGCACACAGGCTGTGCACACCCTGCCCTCATGTCTCACCTACCTTCCTACAGATGAAGCGCACGGGCTTCCTCCTCAGACATGTGTGCCTGTTTCAGGGCCCATCCCTTTGGTTCTCTAAGCTGAGAAATGAACTTGAACACTAGCAATGCTCCCTCACTAATGGCAGTAACAAAGCAGCCTGGAGAGCTGGGAGCTGGCCTGGCAGTGAGAGCTAGGCTGCGGCGTTCTGCTGGTGAACACCAACACTCACGGAACGTCGGCATCACACAAGACCATTCTGTGAGCCCCGTCAGAGCACAAGACCACTTGCTTTGTAATCATGTCTGAACACAGACCTTACAAGAGCACTGTCCAAACCACAAAAATGACCAAACATTCCTACTGTTTGTCTGATATGAGTGCCAGCTGCTTCTTTACCAACCACAGCGGTAGCCTCCACCTCATTCCTCCTGTCTTCTAGATAAGAAATATTAAGATTCCTAATGATAGAATTACGTCCACTTTGTGACACTAATTCAGAGCAAAGCCCTGCTTCTGTGAACACTCCTCCAAATCACCAAACAAGCCGAAATCCTTAATAAGTCCTGAGGACACAGTTCTGCCAAGGGGTGAGATACAATGCTGCCTTAATTCAAGCAAGAGGATCCCAGAGGAATGACAGCAGGGCCATTGGGAAGCTTTCTGGCCCCTCAGATCCCAGACATTTGTAGAAACCTGGTTATGCTTAAAATGTGGATGAGGATTATCCATGAATGTGTTATGCATTTTTATATGTTTTGGATCGACACAAAATCCAATTAGGAACGTGGTATCTCCCTCTTGCTTGCCCACCCCCACCCAGGCTCCAGATTACCCTGAGAGAGAGGGACACACTTAGTTCCTACTGCATTAAAGAGAAGAAAAAAATTTAACTGCCTAAAAAATTATTGGTAGGACAATGTCTGCCAACAGAGATTGGTTCAATAGTGGAGCCCAAAATAGAGTGAAAAATAAAGCTGTTAGACGTCTATGGGCTTAGTTTCAGCAAGTGTTCCCTGCTATTTAGAAGACATGAAAATGATCTTTGCAATGAGCAAGTAGGGTTTTATTTCTGTAGAGGAGTATTTCTTATTTAACCCATTTCATTTCCTTTATGAAACAGGAAGCGAACATCTAGCTCTTCTGGAAGGTGGTAGAACATAAATATATATCTGAGTGTAAATGTGAGGCTAGTCAGTCCGTTATAGTTAAAAGATTGAAATCTGGGCAAGTGTTTTAAATGTAAAAAAAGAGAATTCATAGTCCAGACACTTCAGTCTTCTGTCACCAGGGTTGTTTCAGAAAAACTTTAGGGCCCTTTCAGCAGAAAGAAAGTTTGCATTCTGTTCTGTGCTGGGGAGGAAACAAGTCAGGACCCCTGCTGGAGTCCTGTCCCTTCTTTCTGGGAAGGAATTTGGGTGGGAGACACAGGGAAGTCAGAGTGAAAACAAAGTCAAGATAGCAAAGAAAGTTTATTGCCCCTCTAATGGGAGTAACAGGGTGGGCCTGCCTGAGGTTAGACAGGCCCCGACTGCTCACTGGGAGGCTTCTTGGGGTGATTTTGGCAGGACAGAGAAGCCCTTGATTGACGATCTTTGGCCTTGGAGGCCGGATCTAATTGGCACAAGGAAGATGTGGGCTGGGCTCTGGTGTTTTTCTTTACCTGGGGAGTTTTTGTGCTCTGATACTTTTCTTTATCTGGGAATTGTTTTTCATCTGGGGAATATCTGGACATTCCAAGTCACTCCTTTGAAACCTCAACTAATTCACTCAGTGAGTTATTTCTGGCTCTCCAGTTTTATCTGGTTAACTCTCTGGGTCCCTCTTCATGAGCTTTAGTGGCTTTATTCTCTCTCTTTTCTGCTCATGTCACATTTTCTGCCTAACATTTCTTCTCTTACTTTCTCAGGAGCTCTGGATCAGGAAGAAGGCCTGGACTGGAAGCTCATGGTAATTTTCCATTCTCCTGGAGACTGTATTGTTGGCCGCTGTGCCCTGTACCTGCCTTTGAGCAGGGAAATCAATATTGTCCCCTCTGTGGCAGTGTTTTTTTTTTCATTCCTTATTGAGCTATCATTAAGTCATGGGATTCTCTGGGAAATCACTTTAATCTCTTTGGGGGTGTCTTACAAGCCCCTGAAGGTGATTCAAGTACATCTAGGCAGTATTTCACCCCTGAATCAGGGAATGAACTGTTAAAAAAAACTCATTTGCTCCTTCACTGCAATGTCTCTCTCTCCAGGGAGGCCCTCAGCTGACCAGCCGGCCTGTCGGCCGCAGGCCTCCTCCTACCCGCTGCTCTCCTGCTGCCTTCTAAACAGCTGCACCCTCTTCTCTGCCTCCACTGGCTGACTGCTAATCCCTGCTACTGTCCTAACTGCTAACTGCCTAAGGCTCTGTAAGACCACAGTGGGAGAGTGAGAAAACCCTCTTAGGGGTTTCTGCAAGTAAAGACACAAGAAAAACCTTCAAGAATCAAAGTTATTGTGGTGGAATTGTAGGGGAGGAAAGATATCTTACTTTCTGCCCTTCTAGGTTCTCTGCTGGGTCTCTGAACAAAAGAGATAAGAAAAAAGCACACAAGTTTAGTTAATGTAAGTTTTACATGATGCAGGGGCCCTCACAAGGAAATGAAGACTTGAATAAGCAATCAAACCAGAGCAGTTTTATGCTGTTTGATGAAGAGAGGAGAAGAGTTGTAGGAAAATGTGACAGGACAAAGGTTTTGAACTAAGCATAGTAAACTGGGGGAAACTTAACAAGGCCTGTTTGTTCAGATTCCTCTGTGTGTCCCTCCATCTGCAGAGATAAGGAGTCTCCTTTCCTCCCAGTATAGGGAGGGCCCCTCTCACACGAGGGTTTTATGACCTGCTTTAGGGGAAGGTCAGAGAGCCCCTCTTGCAATTGCCATTTCTCAAATTCATTCAACTTAAAATATTCAACATGCTAAGGTGCCTGGCCAGAACTGTAAAGAACACAGGGCTCCCTACTATCAGTTCTGCTGGCAGCTAGACTCTTGACTGTCTTCAGAACATTTCTTATTCTCAGTTTCTCCATCTGTGAAATAATCACAAGGGAGGCTAGCCTGCAGGCCTTGACGGGCCATTAAATGGAATAGGTGATAGGGAGCCAGGATGTTTCCAGGAGATGGAGAAAGGGTCTCGGAATTTTTTTTCTAGAGATCCCAGAACTCCTAAAAATAATTATTAATATACTCTATTTTCCTACAGCAAATGATAGACTCTCTGCTTCATCAATCTGACCCGAAGTTCACAGATTGTGAGAGTTGGAAGGGGCCTCAGGGACCATTTAATTCGGGGTTTCTCAACTGTGACTGCTTTTATAATCACTTACTAAGCTTTTCTAGAAGTACCATGACTGAACTCCACTCCCAGACCAATTATATCAGACTTTCTGGAGGCAGGAGCAGAACCTTCTTTCCTGAAAACTCCCCAGGTGACTTCAGTGTCCGTCCAGAATCTAGCACCGATGTTCTGGTCCAGCAGTCTCTGAATAAGGGTAAGACAACCTGGGAGGTGATATGAGTCAAACCAAGTCTCACAGAAATGGGATTGTATGACTTTGTGGCAGCCAAATGGAGGCGAAGGCCACACAGGACTAGGAGGACTGAGATCTGCAGGATGGCCTTGTCACCAGCCTTGTCCGTCAACCAATTTTGAATACCTGCTGTGTGCCAAGCAATCAACTAAGTACTATGGTAAAAAGGATACAAAAACGAATTACTCACTGCACTTAAGGGGAACTGCACTTTGCTGATGGACTTGATTGCACACCAACAAGTAGAAGAGGAAAGTGGGCCTTATGTTCAAAGATGTTCATTGCAGTATTATTCACAATAGTGAAAAACTGAAAGCAGTTGTCCAGTCATATGAGAATTCTTAGGCAAACATAAGTTATATCTATTGGTACAATATTTTGAAGCCACTGAGCTTGTTGTTAAATGACAGACTGAGGTTTATTAAACAATTTAAAAAGTTTATCTGTGCAAAAATAGGTTGGAATCAGGAAGCACCAAACTGGAAGTGGTTAGGAGGCTCCTGTGACAGGAGCTCAGGGAGAGACTTTTATGGAGAAAAGGCAGAAGCAAAGTGAGAATATTAATTGACTATAGTTTAAAGCCTCGATGGCTGTTTGTGATTGGCTGGGCTTAGGTTTCAATTCCGTAGCCTTGGACATTTATACAGACTTAGATTTTAGTTTCCTAATGTAAGTTTTAAGTGGAACAAATAAGATGACACTGCACATAGGCTACAGTCATAGGTTATATGTGTAAGTGAAAGGCTCAAAGGAAACACATTGAATGTTAACAGGTGCTGGGAACAGGGTGCTTTCTCTTTTTTACTTCTTCCTTCCTTTTCACAACCTTCAGCTATTTTTAAATGAGCTGGACCAGGAAGTTGGAACTCAGTGGGTAAATGATGGAGGCCATCCTTTGCCTCTGTAATCTTCAGAGTGTCCTACAGTTTATACCACATCAGTGCAGAGATTCTCATTGGAAGGCAGGGGCCCAGAAACCTGTCAGGAGGACTGAGATCTGCAAGACAGCCTTGTCACCAGCATCGTCAGTGAACCAATTTTGAATACCTGCTGTGTGCCAAGTGGGTTAAGAGGAAAGTCAGAGATAGAGCCCCAGTCTCCTGGGCAGGCCTGAGGAGTAGAAGGAAGGCCTGGTGAGGCGGTGTGCCCATCGGTGGGGAGGGAGGGAGGCTCAACCCCCATCCTCCTCACCCTCCCATGCAGGAGTGGAGACCCATGAGCACCAGGCCCTACAACCACGTGATGCAGGAAAGGCACCGAATGGACACCAGCTCCCTGAAATGATCACCAAAATGGTCAAGATACAGGTAAGTTTGTTCTCACTGTGATGATACAGAGCACTACGTCACCAGAGTCTTAGGAGCATCTTGTTGGAGGAAGGGCAAAGGCTAGATTCAGGTGGGTATTTCAATTCAGGGACTTGATTAGAATTGGGTGAAGGTCATATTATAATAGTTAAGGATTGTAGGGCCTAGCAAGGCAAGGGTTTGGAAACAAAGATGTTGAAGAGTCTTGGGCAGTAAACTGCTTTTTGATAATTCCTATTAAAGAGTTGAACAGCTTGATGTTCACGTAAATCAGTTTCTCAACCTTGGCCCTTTGACAATTTGTACTGAAGAATTGGAATTCCTGGCCTACAACCACTAGATGCCAGTAGCCCTCCCCCCTACAAAAATGTCTCCATGCATTGCCAAATGTCTCCTGGGGGTTATTTAAGTTTAAATGGGTCTTTCAAGAAGTTCCTGGAATGAAGGATAAAGTTATTTGCAACTTTTATCATCCTTGGCAAGTTTCCTATAATAGTAAAGTCACACTAATAATGGCTCATGGAAGAGTAACGTCATGTTAATGGAGACTACAAGCCTCCGGTAAGCGTAGATGGCTTCTCACTCCAGATGGGTCCCGTTCCGCCTCCTGCCTTGCCTCCCCTGCTGTCTTCAGTTTCTCCCAGTTTATGGTCCTGTTTATGGTCAGTTTTTAGCTAGAGGAGATTGTATCTCTAAAGTCAAGAACCGGTAGCTTCTGAGGAATGAAAAGAAAACATGCTAAGGTTTACTGAGCCCTTATCTTAACATTACACCATGAAGTTTCATTACCCATCTCATAGATAAGGAAACGCAGGCTGGGAAAAGTGGGGTTGGAGCCTCAATGCAACGATCTGACTCCAAACCAGGTCACCAGATTTAGCAAAACTGTGTGAAACATATTTACACTCAAAAAGTATTCGTTGTTTCTCTTAAATTCAAATTGAATTACGCGTCCTGTATTTTATCTGGTAACCCTGCTTCAATGATCCCCGGAGCATTGCTGAGGGTGGAGGTGAGCTGGAAAGCCGTGCAGGGCCTCTGGTTTGAGCGACTGGCGAGGAGTGACCCCTAGTGGCCGCGCTGCGCCCTGCAGCCACAGCCCGCCCAGCTCGGGCTGTGGAGACAGGGCTTCAGGGGAGGACATCGGTTCCTGTTTCTGACCTCTACCGAGAGCAGAGGTCAGCCCAGGGCGGAAAGGAATCCAGGAAGGAGGGCCAGGCCCAGAGCCACCATGAAATTTTTCAATCCATTCGGCCGGGCTAGATGGAAGCCCGCTCCCGCGGTAGATCAGCCACTCTATCGCCCTCAGGCGGCTGATCTGCAAAGGGCCGATCCTCAAACTCTTAAATCTTCTAGGACCTGAGGAGGGACACTGAAATCCTTACCCTGCTGCCCCTCTGCCGCCCACTGGGCACCTCTGCCTGGTGCAATGCGAGAGGAGTCAACTCCAAACGGAGGGCAGTACCCGAGGGGCGCTCAGTATGAAACCCAGCATCCGGGAGTCAGCTTCTAGGGGGCAGCCCTATGAGTTACTTTTGTGTGAACCTGCTTCCTGGTAGATCCAGTTGGTGCCAAAACAGGATATATATGACCCGCCTTGGGGACTCATTCCTTCTCCAAAATTTCGTTGTGTCCTCTTCTGTGACCAGACATGTCAAGTGCTGAAGGTTCCAAACATGATCCACATGCTACCCTGCCTTCTCGGGCTTCGAGAAACAGTCACACAGCACAGAGGGTGCTCCCCACCCCAGGACCTGAGCAAACCCACCTGCTGGCCCTTTTTTCTGAGAACTGCAGAAGCCAGACTCTCCTGGGGGAGTCAGCAGGGGTGTCTCCCAGGAACCCCTCCTTGTCGGAACCCAGCTGACCTTTTGCACTCTGGGTATTTGGCCCTGAAGACCCCCCTGGAGGTGCTGTGTGGCCAAAGCTTATCCTGTTCTCTTCATTCAGCCTAAAGCCCTACAGAACTTCAGAGGCCCACGCTGGGCACCTGTGCTGGCATTCTCCTTTGGCTTCAGTATCTGCTGTCCTCCCCTCCCCACCCTGCTCTGTGCCAGCAGGCTAATGCTTTACCACAGTTCCCTGTGTCCTCCAACCTCAGACTGGGTTCAGCCAAGGGGTGAGGCATTACTAGCAAGAGAGAGAGAGGTAAGAGGGGTGCCCCCAACCTTCCCACTACTGACCTGAGGGTTGGCAGTGGTTGTACTCCTCTGAGGCCACAGTTCTGTGGGAGACCCTTTCCTATTGCTGCAGGTAATCTCAGTCCTGGGAAGGGCTCTTTTCCTTGCCCTTTTAGGTCTACAGGGTACTGGCTTAAAAAAAAGCCTTTTTCTCTACTCTCTTAAGTACCTGGGACCAGCAAATTAAACTACCAAAAGACAGATTAACAAGAGAAAAAGCACACAATTTGTGTTAATATATTCATGTATGAGAATTCACAGAAAAGAAATGAAACTCAAAGAAGTGGTTAGCCTCAGGGGTTTATATACCATCTTAACAAAGGAAAAAGGGCTTGAAGGGAAGATAGATTGTGGGAGGTGACTAAAAAACATGGAGCAAACTAATGGAAGATAACAGTTATTTTAGTAAGTTTTGTTTATTCACATTCATCTTGGTGCTGATTCTCTGTCTTTGCTGATAAGAGTTACCCTCCACTTCTCGATAGGGGAGAGGAAACTTCTTCACTAGGGAAATTTATGCCCTGCTTTCAGGGAGATAAGGGGAAGGCAGAGAACTCCTCTTGCATCTGTTGATTCTCAGTTGCTTTCATCTCAAAATAATCCTTATGCCAAGGCGGTGCATTTTGAGGTGCCATGTCCTGATCCCCTTCACTCTCTGTTGCTTGGCCTGGCGTGTTCCATCACCATCCACTGACCGTTTCTCTTGACCCTTTCCAGGTCATTGTACATAGGCCCTTATTAGACAGTTTGTCTTGCTAGACTAGTAGAATGCCAAGGCCAGCCTCTCTGTTCAAACACCTATGTAGTCCCTGGGATGTCCCAGGCATACAGTTGGAAACACAGAGATGGGAAGACCCTCCAGGCCCTCCTTGCCTACTGGGAGAAAGAGCGTGATGGGTCCGTAGGCTATGGTGGGAGCTTGGAGAGGCCCCCAGCCCTGCCTGGAGTAGCAGGAGGCCTTGCTGAAGAACAAGGAAGGCTGAGCCAAGGGGAGAAAGGCAGACAACAGCAAAAGCAGCAGCATTCACGAAGGGTGGAAGGCAGAGATGTCGTGCATCTGGCACCAAAATGGCCACAGAGGCCTGGAATGAGGTTGGTCACTTTGCACATCCTGAATGGATAGCATGCCCTTCCAGTGCCCTGCTCTCTGGCACCTCCATTTTAATTGGGACCATCACCATCGGTGACATAGAGGCCATTTTGAAAAGGCCCAAGTGAGGGCCAGGCAATAGTGCTAAGGATGTTCAGGGTGTGTGTGTGTTTTGGGTGAGGGGTCCAGCCATACCCCTCCTCCAACCCCCCAGTGCTGTACAGGGAGTTTCTTCTACCACCTTTGTTCTTTCTGTCTTAGGATCAGAGCAGACTTGAGGGGCTGCCCTCATAAGACTGAGGCCCATTTTGGATCGGGCCAACCTAGCAGCCTCCAGGAAAGAACGGCTTCCTGGATACCGGCTGAGAAGGTGGAAGGCCAGGGTACTGCCCAGGCCAACTGAACCCCTCGCATACCTCCACTGTCAGCTTCTCACCTGCTGATGGGATTTGGTGAAGCTCTTCCATGGGCTCCCATGCTGCAGGCCCTGGGCAGGCAAACATCACTGACACTGCTGCCCTCTTTTCTTAACCTGATGAAATCCTTTCAGAGCCTCACAGAGAGCAGCTTAGAAAGGGAAAGGGAGCCAGGAAGAGAGTGGGGAGAGGGAAGGGAGAGATCTGCTTCCTCCTCTTACCCTCTTGCTGGTGGTGGGACCCCACACTTCCTCAGAGTGTGGTAGGTTAAATGTCCCACACCCTGTGTTATCTCTTCCCCAAGTGTGGCCAGAACCTATGAATAGGCTAGAATGTTACTCCTGTGATTAGGCTGCAAATCAGCAGAGTTTGAATTCATGAAAAGAGAGATCATTGATGACAGGCATGACCTAGTCAGGTGGGCCCTTCTAAAGAAGACTAATATCAGAGAGACACTCCTGCTGGCCTCAAGAAGGAAGCAAACTGCCATGCTGTGAGAGGGCCTGTGGAGGGGGCCACATGACAAGGACCTGGGGCAGCCTCGAGGAGCTTAGAGTGACCCCTGGTCAACAGCCAGTGAGAAAGCCAGGACTTCAGCCCTACAACTGCTGGAAACTGAATTATGCCAATAATCAGAGCTTGGAAGAGGACCACAACTCACAGGTGAGATCACAGCCCTGGCTGACGCCTTGATTTCAGCCTGGTGAGTCCCTTCCCAGAGGACAAAGCTCATCTATGCCCAGACCCTTTACAGAAACTGGGATGTGCTGAAAAGAATCTCCCACATTTCTGCCCTGTGCTAGTCTAAAATTCACCAATACCCATCTAGTCAACAAATACTCATTGAGTGCTGTATCAGTTATCTGTGGGCACAGTAATGCTGCATAACAAATTACACAAAACATAATGAGCTAAAATAACAGCTATATATTATTGCTCATGAGTCTAATAGTTGGTTTTTGTTTTTTGTGGTGTTGGGTGGCTTACTTAAGTGTCTACAGTCAGCTGTGGGTCAGGTAGGTTCTGATCTTGGCTGGCTGCCTGAGTCTAAGCTAAGGGTCAGCTGGCTATGGATGGCCTCTACTCAGGTCTTCTTTACATTCCCTCTCACATCCCTTCGGCGGACAACTGGCATATATTCTCATGGCAATGGCAGGACCTGAGAAAGAACCAGCCCAGGTGTTCAGGAGGGCAAGTGGACATGCATGTGTGCTTTTCAAGCCTCTGCTTTCAGTCATGTTTACTGACATCCCATTGTGAGTGAATGCCAAAGCAAGTCACACTGGTGAGTGCCTACACAGGAAGAAAGGAGCTGTTAAGGCAGTCACCTTGCCACAAGGGCCAACTATACACAGGCATTCGTCGGTGCCCACTGTAGGTGGTGAACAAGCTTTTAGAGCTTGAATTACAGTGGAGAAGGCAAGCAATAAATAAACAAATAAATATAATTAGAAAGTGTGATTGGTGCTTCAGACTAGAATAATGAGTGGGACCTACTTTAGACTGCTGGAGACCTGAAGGCTGAGGAGCCAGCACAGCAGTGCAGAGACCCGATGAGGGCGCAGTTGATGGGCTCTGAGCATGGCGGGAGAATAGTGAGCAAGGAAAGCAATGGCTGAAATACAATTGGAGAAGCAGCTGGTTCAAGGGTATGGAGTCTGGACTGTATTCCAAGTGTGATGGGACTTCACTGGAAGTTCTAATGGAGGGTGGGGTTGATGACATGATCTGATTTGTGCGTTTAAAAGGTTGCTCTGCCTGCTGCATGGAGATTGGGTGACTGTTAGGGAAGTAAAAGCAAAAGCAAGGAGACATGTTGGGAGGAAGATACAAAGAGTAGTTGAGAGAAGTGACAGGCCGGTTTTGCGCCATGTTTGGAGGTAGAGGTGGCAGAGGTTGCTGAGCTTTGGATGTAAGGAAGGAGGTATCAGGTTTTCTGGCACCTGGGTGAACATGGAGGTGCTACTTATTGAGATGGAGAAGAGGCAGAGGACAGGTTGGGAGGAGGGATCGGGAGTTCAGCTTTGGGTAAATTTTGTGTGAGATGCGTGTGAAACAACCAGGCAGTTGGATAATGGGTCTAGAACTCCAGAGAGAAGTTTTAAGAGGTTGGGTCTCACAAGAGGGGAAACTGAATGGGGCAGAATGTATGACTTAATCAGTTGGTGGGTGCTGGAGGGGAGGATCTTGAATGAGTCTTGACGAGCTAGATATTAGTCTTGATAAGTCAGCTGCTTTACAATCTTATCTTTCAGGAGCAGCTATTTCCTGGAGCAAGCAGCTAAATTATTTTTGTCTGGTCCCAGTATTGTTTAACATGGGGGCAGGAAAGTATGTTCATTTAAGTTCTCATCATTAACTAAGTGAATGTTCTAAGGCCAGTACCTTAAAAGGAAACCGAAGACCTATTATATAGTCCTTACTCTTCTGGACAGTTCTGAGTGCTATATGGGTATTAACTCATTTAATTCTCACAACAACCTAATGAGATAGGTACTGTTATTCGCGCCAAGCACGGACAGGTTAAGTAATCTGAGGTAAGTGATAAATCTGGGCCACAGAGTCCAAACTCTTAATTCCTCCCTTGTTTAGTTGCTTAACTTCTCAGTTTCTCCTTATATACAATGAGGGGTTGGCCTGGATGATAAAGGCTGGGGGTCACGGGCATGTTAAAAAAGGGTCATTCGTGACACTTGTTAAGGATGGTAAGGCAGACTTTATTTAAGAGGGGCTATTACAATGGGGGCTGGTATTAGGAGAGATCACACTCAGTTCCTTGTACAGTAAGGAAAAGTGGGGATTTATAGCCAAGCAGCGGGGCTGGGGGCCAGAGTGGAGGAAGGGCATACAGAAAATTACGAAAAAGTAGGATGATTCTTTGCTCACCTCACCTACTAGCCTTTTTGCTGAAGGCAGCCCAGATGGACAATATCAAGGGCCCGGCAGGACCAGCGGTGGCGGATTCTGACTAAACTGATGCAGCAGTGTTCTTGCTGGAACTGGGTGATACAGAGATGAACAGGAAGCCCAAGAGTCAGGACCTCCTTGAGAGGAGAGGTCAGAGGAGCCTGTCTAGAGTTTGGTCATGGTCTAGACTTTGTCAGGAGGAAAAACTTTTCTTTTATCATCTTATGTTAAATGATTGGGTCCTGCAAATTGAAGTGAGGAAAGACAGATTAGCAAGGGAAAAGACAAGAGTTTTTTTTACGCCTGCATCATTTTTAGTGAGTAACTTAAAAGGGTGATTAGAATTTGGGGTTTATCTAACTTAGTAGGAAAAAGGGAAGGGGAGAAAAGGCTCCTATAGAGACTTTTTTAGGAAACGCAAATGGGTTTTTAGGAGAAAAAATGGGAGATAAGAAAGTTTGTGATACTGTTTGTTTATGCAGGGGTGAGTGGTCTTTCTGTCTTCAGAGCCATATAACTTCCCTGCAGAGGGGACTCATGGTACATTTGCTCTTGGTCTTTCTCCTGGGAGCAAACCCAACCCAAATTTCTCAGAAGTTTCTGCTTTTAGTCAGATAAGAGAAGCTCCAGGAAGGTTTCTGTCTGCATCTGTTGAATCTCAAGTGTCTTCAGCTTAAAAATAATCTTTCTACAAACTCTGGGGTTCCGAGCGGGTTCCCACAGGGCTTACCCAGTTCCATCATTCTTTGGCTTTCTTTGAGATAGCAAATGCCAACCTGAGATAGGTCACAAGGACCAGAGGCAGGCCCCAGCCATTCAGGCCCCAGTCCTCCAGCCACAGCTCTGGGTCTGCGGCCTGAAAAGGCCACTCTTTGAAATTGAAAGTCTCCTGATCAGGGGGCAGTGTGTTCAGAGAAGGGGTTGGGTTGGGCAGGGACTTGAGCTGAGCTGGCAAAGGCCTTTTAAGTGGGGACTGTGGGCCAGAGCATTCACTGCAGGGGGCAGAAACAGCAGGAAGGGAGGGAAGGGGTTTTTATTTACAGGGCACACATTAGATGCTTGGTCTTCATTTCATTTCATCCTCCAAATGACCCTATGAGGTAGATATTAATCAGTCCCCATTTACCAGATTGGGAGATGGTGGGTAAAATTGTAACATTTCCAGAATATCTCGCCTGGCTTTAGTACATCTGCATATCAATAGGCATTCAGAGGTGGAAAGAAGTATGGCTTTAGTGGATTTGCATCATTCCTCAGGGGTGGAGAGAAGTTCATCTCCATATCAGTGGGTAATTACCTGGGCAAGGAGGGCTTATCTGTACCTGAGAGGTGACGGGAGGGCCGGTTTTGCTTCTGCTGGAGCAGGAGAGAAATGGCCTCAGACTGCAGTTTGTGAGCAATAAATGGATTTTAAACTTTATTTCTCCCTTTGACTGATTTCGGTTTTTAGAGGTATTTTGCCCCAGGATTTCCTCTCCCCGGACTTACAGAGACCAAGGCTCATGTGAAGGTAATTTACTCAGGCTGCCATGACTAACATGAGGTTGCCAGGATTGAAACCAGGTCTGTGTGACTTCAGGGTGGGGATGATCCCAGAACAGGAATGCGGACAGGAATGCCGTCAGCTGGGAAGGGAGACTGTTGCCAGACTTTGGGGATCAGAGGCTGAGACCATAGTCAGTGTGAAAGGGCCTCTCCAGTGATTAGAAATAGCACCTGGCAATTACACCGAGATGCCTCCAGGAGCCAGAGAAACACCTGCACTTGCCCCCTCCATGCTCTTTGTGGGCTGAGATGATATGGAAATTTCCAGGAGGGCTAGTCACAGGTCTGAGAAGAGTGCTGGGGTCGGGGAGGGGAGTGGCCCCAAGCTGTGGACTCTCTCTGGTGAGGCTTCCCTCTCTCCGGGTGGTCCAGGCTCTATCACCCCTCCTGGCCTGTCCCTGAGAACCTCCACTGCACCTCGAACACTTTGGAAAGTACAGGGGAGCCTTTGAATTCTATTCTCTTGCTGTGTAAAAGGCTGGATTCAGCTGTTGTCTCCTTCTACCTGCCTGCCACAAAGTTCCTCCCCTCCTTATTGTTGGGGGTTGAGAAAGTAAAATTTAGCAAGGAATGAGAAGTTAAAAATGTGTCCTGCCATTCACTGGGCTGGGATAACCAAAGGTAAAGCCAGCTACAGAGTTAAACAGGAAACACACTTCTGCCAAGACTGCAAACTGGCATAAGGACGGCCGCCTTCCTCATCACTGAGAGATCTTGTTGCCTAAAACCTCAGACCATCAGAAACTTTGCTGTTTGAAATTGTATCAGCAATCAGAACGAAACACCCCACTCTTGGCTGGAGCATCTAACTCATTTTGACAGAGAAGTAGCTTGTATTTACAACCCAGGTGGACAGCATTAGCTAAGGGATCTTTGGGCACACCATTCCACATTTGTCTTAATGTTGTAGCTTCCAGGGAAATGGGACATAAGATCCACTTTGTAGTCTAGATTCAATTTTACACAGAGCTTTGCTTTGAGCCTAAACAAACACCACTTCAGGTAAATTTCTCCTAAACTCCCCCGCCAAAGCACGTAACCACTGCAGGTTTCTCTGGTAAGATGCCCCGTGGTTCCTGTGCTGTCCTGGGGGGTCTCCTGTGCAATGGACAAAAAAACCCCAGACTTTGTCAGACTAGAGGCATGTCCCTGGGGTTCACAGGCTGATGGGGACCCTCACAAAATCCTGCCCTCCTTTTTTCAGACTTGCCTTTATCTCCCCGAGGCTGCAGACAAAGGCAGGAATTGTTGGGCCAGCCTGTTCCTTGGATGGGTGGCACCACATTCCTCAGGAAAACCCTCAGAGCTTTCATCTGACTCTGTCTCACTTTCCTGTTCATGGTGCCACAGGCACTGGGCTCAGGGCTTCCCAATCTCATTTCACTCAATCCTCCTCACAATCTCATGAAGTAGGTCCTGTTATTAGTATTCCCATTATGTAGGTGAAGAAACTGAGGCACCAAGAGAGGTAAATAACCTGTCAGTAATGCAGTTGGTAAGCAGCTCAGCTGGGATTTGAACACATAAGTTTGAGTACAGAGCTTGAGTATAGAGCCCTTAAACAGTGGGCTGGGGAGTTCCTAAACTTCTGGGGCTTTTAATATCTAGGTACTTTCTTCACCACACCCCATAGGCCAAAATGAACACTTAATATTTATTAAGTTTATTTACTCCATTTATTAAGTTTTATGTCCATACAACTTAATAAGCATTTATGTCCCAACAATAGCTGTTTGGAAAAAAAATGCATGTAAATTAAAACAAAAATTATGTTTGTATTTCATTCTTAAATGATGCATACATAGTAATAAGATGTGTGTGCTGGTTGGGTATTGCATAACTCTGCAAACTTTGGAATCAGATTTGGACACCATCACTCTCATTCCATGTTAATTTTTTCACAAAGGTAAGATGTGGGGATCTGTTCAGAACTGCTGAGATAGTATAAAGATTATTTAAACCTGAAAACATTTGAGATTCAAAAAAGCCTTCTCTGAGCTTTCTGACTAAAATCAGCAACTTCTGAGAAATGAGGCTGCCACAAATTCCTTCTCCAGGGGAGTTTGCATGGTCATGAAGACAGAAAGACCACTTGTACCTGCATAGATAATTATCACAAATTTTCTTGTATCCTGTTTGTTCTCCTAAAACCCATTTGTCTTTCCTAAAGAAACCTGGCTTTTGTATAAAAGTTCCTACCAAATTAGATATGTAAGTCCTAAATTCTAACCACCCCTTTGAGTTACTCATCACAGAGCACTCTGGCATGTATTCACATTGCATGCAAAAATAAACTTTCTTTTGTGTTGCTAATGTCTTTTGTCAGTTTAATTCACAGATTCCCTAGAACTGAACCTAAGAGGGTATACAGCAAATGCTTTTCCTTCCGAGTAATTATGTCAAAAGTGATGGAACCTGATTTAATGTTGAAATTTTGAACTACTGAAGCTAGTAGTTTTGTGCAGTAGTGGACAGATGTCTGAGTTTCCCTTGAAATTTTAAAATACCTCTTGGTACCTCTGTGAATTTGCTCATTCTCTGGAGTGGCTTGTTGCCCAGTTTGAGAACCATGGGACTGGTCAAAATCTCTTAAAGTGATTTAACATCATCTATGAGCCTGTTGGGACTAGGTTTGTTTTCTCAGCAGTCTCCATCACCTCTGGATGTCTGGTTCAGGGCTGTATCCTTTGTGCCTGGCACAAAGTAAGAACTTGGAAGAGGTGTTCCGTGAGCTTGGGAGCATAGGTTCAGAGCACACATAGTTAACTCTTGAGGGATATTTCACCCTCCTCCATTCTTGAGCTATCCCAGAATAAATTTGTCCAGATTTTTGGATATAAATGCTACTCATTTCTGCTTTTCTGGCTCTTTTCCCCTAGAGTTTATGTAGACTATACTGTATTTCCACACTCTTTCTTTTGTAGAGGACATTACAGCTGAATTAGGTTACTATTTATTATACTACAGTCTATTCTCAACACAGCAGTCTGTCTCAGATCAGGTTACTAGTCTGTCTGAAACGTGTAGTGGTTCCCCAGCTCACCCTGTGAAAGCCCAAGTCCCCTAAGGGCGCAATGATCTGCACTGGCTTTTCATCCCTGACTCAAGTCTTCCAAGCTCATTCTTCAGCCTATCAGGCCTCCTTGCTGTTCCCAAAATCAGGATGTTTGCTCTTTGTTTAGGAGCTGTTCCCTCAGCCTGGAATGCTCTTCTGTGAGACATGTGGAAATAGTTAAGTTCACCCAAAGGAGAACAAGCAAAGGCTATTTATTCAGAACCTGCTGCAGCAAGGGAGTCAGCCATCATCATGTGCCTTTGGCAGAGACTCAAAAGCATTGCTCCAGGGGTTGTTACTTGGCTCCCTGGGCTGGTTGCTGCAGAAAGGTTGACTTCCAGAGCTGATTACAGCCATCTGAAGCTCAGCCACCACCTCTACAGCAACCAGTCTGGGAACCAAAGACCTCTGCAGCAGTTGGTCCCAAACCATCAGGATGTGGTCAATGACGGCTGATTTCTTCATTTTTTGTGCCTACTTCCAATTCAGGACCAATCAGAGAAAGCTAAACATGCTTCCCAAATCAGAGGATGCTCCACTTCTAGTTAGCCCAGCTCCAGCTTACCCATGGTAAAAGCCTCCAATGAGAGCACACGAGAAGCCTTCCCTTTCACTGTGAAGATTTCCTAGTCCTCTGCCTACATTTGAGTCTCTGCCAAAATGCAAATGATGGTAGCTGACTCTTGCTGTGGCAATCTCTGAAACAGTAGCTTATTCTGTTTGTTCTCATTTGGGTGTTCTTTGTTTATATCCACACACGAATGCACCTCCTGGAGATGGGCTGGGTGACCTCACTACCAAGGGATTTTATGTTTGATAATTTGAAGATATGTGACTTCTTACTTGTTTAACTCTTAAGGACTTTGTGAGAGGCATCTCACTGTAGCTTCGAAAATTTGGCCCAAAGTTAATATTGTTCTCATTAACAATGAGGCAACACCTTCAGAGAAGTAAAATTGCTCAGTTACCTGGCTGGTGGGCTAGGATCAGAGCCCAAGTCTGGGTCTACTCAGACTTTTGTAAAGCAAGAATAATAATATCTAGTTGAATCACACGAAATAGGATTTTTATACTTCAAAAAAGGCTGAATAATGGCAAGTGCATAGAGTTCAACCTAATGCAAGGTTGTTTTGAGGATTAAATGAATAAAATGTTAAGTTGAAGCAGTGTGACATTCTTGTTAATAACACAGGACTCCAGAACCAGCCTCCCAGGATTTAAATCCATACTCCATCACTTTTTTTCTGCTTGATCTTTGGTGACTTTCTTGAACCCACTGTGTCTCAGTTTTTGCAGCCATAAAATGGGGATAAATACAGGTCAACAATCTCTTACTTGCAATTCTGAAATTTAGAAAGCTTTGAAAACCCAAAGTTTTGTAGAAAACTCATTTGGTAGCAAATTTTGACCTAGCTTACCTGAGGCTATTATAGTCTGTATTTATCCCACTTAGGGTGAATAAGCATGTTTTGCTGCAGAAATATTGATTTCAGGGTGTTGCCCCAGACTTTCTGGAGGGAAGAGGTGGCATCTCTCAAATATATCTGAAACAAAGCTGATTTTATTACTTTTAACAAAGGAGAATGCTGTGGCAGAACAGTTTTCCCGAAGAGCTGATCTTACATGTTTTTTACCAAAGCACAGCTGTTGCTGATTGGGGCTGGTTTCTGGGATTCTGGATTCCATAGGTACTTATTCACAAATTTGGGATTAGGGCCAGAGAATGGTCGGTCTTCCAATTTCTTGAATTTGGAGAATAGGAACTTTATATTCATACCCTGCAACTTTCTTAAAATCTAAAAAATCCTGCATTGACACACCTTGCCCAAAAGGTTCAGCTAAGGGACTGTGGACTTTCAGTACTTACCTCATGGTTGAGAAGATTGAATTAATCTATGTAAAATGACTGGACTGTTGCTTGGCATAGGAAAGCTCTGTGTAGCTGTCAGGTTTTTATAATAAACATGCAAAGGGCCTGCCAATTCGAATTTATTTAGCATGTATTTATCAACTGCCTGAACATGAGATTTGATTAATGCTAACTAAAAGCCTGAACCCTTTCTTTGGGATTCCTTGGCGGATGCGCTCTAAAGGGCAGGTTTTTTCATTCACGTGCTGGAAGACGTTTCTCTGCAAGGGCCTCTTTCCGCGGCCCTTTGGCTAGCCGCATGCCCCGCAGCCACTCACGCCCACGCGGTGCGTGCACTTGGCACACAAGGGCCCCCCCCCGCCCATTGCTCGTAGCTCCGCAGTCGCGCCTGGCTTCCGTCCGAGGTGTTTCAGTCCTGACCAGCCCCCACGCGTGAGCACGCTAGCTCCACAGACGTTCCGGCTGCAGGAAGCTCTGGTAGCTGCTCCGCGCAGAGGGCCGACCCCTCCCCTCTCCACGTTGCGTGGCGCCCCGAGGAGGCGGGGCCGGATGCGCACGGACCGGACGCCTCCCGCGCACGCCCGGGCGCCTGCCTATTGGCCGTTGGGGCCAGGGTTCCTCCCGCGGAGCGCGCCTCCCCCTAGATTTCCCGCCAGCAGGCTCCGCGCGGTGGATACAGGGCCTGTGGTCGCTGGGTCCCGCAGAGCGGTTCGGCCTAGTCGACAGTCGCCATGTCGCGACAGAGCACTCTGTACAGCTTCTTTCCCAAGTCTCCAGCTCTGAATAATGCTAACAAGGCGCCGGTCAGGGTCTCAGGTGAAGGCGGTGGCGCTGCCGTTGCCACCCGAGCCTCCCCTTCCCCCGACGGGGATGCGGCCTGGAGCGAGGCCGGGCCTGGGCCCTTGGCGGGTTCCGCGCCGTCGCCCGAGGCGAGGAACCTCAACGGAGGGCTCCGGAGGGCGACAACGCCTGCAGTCTCCGCCAGGTATGGTTGGAAGGTGGGATCGCGGCGGCGGGGCGCATGGAGCCCGGCGAAGGGAGTCTCGCCTCGGAGTACTCGGGGTGCGCGGCCAGGCCCTGGTCTCGGAGGAGGTGAAACTGCACTTTTGGCTTGAAAGAGTGCAGGAGCTGTATGTACCGTTGGCATTGAGTGTAGATTGTAAACAGGGTAGTAGGAAATAGGCTGCGGAAAGAAGGATTGGAGGGGAGGGGAGCCGCGCAGTTTGGGGGAAGAGGCGCTGGGTTCCGCCAGGTGGGGTGCGGGGGGGCTGGATGGAGAGGGAGTGCGAGCTGCTCCTGTGCGGAGGAGAAAGAGCTGGGAGCACTGGGGGTGGGGCGGAAGAGAAAGGAGCTTTGCCTAGTGCGGGTTGTGTCCCCAGGGCGGGGGAGGGGGCGGTGCTTACCCGGGCGTGGAGGGGGGTGGAAGGATGGATGCTCGCGGGGAGGTTGAGCGCCTGCAACCGGGGGGCTGGGGGGGGTGTGGGGTACGGCTTGCAGAGAGTGGAATGCGAGCTCCTTCCTAGCTGGGATAGTGAATCGAGGGGCCGGAGACGTTCGGACGCCTGGACGCGATGGGGGCAGTAAGCCTTCGGCCTGGGGGTGTGGGAAGAGTGAGACGTGGGAGGGGGCTGGATCCCGGGCGGAGAGCCCCGGGGGTGTGTCACGCAACAGACCAAGGGGCGTGATTGGTCCGAGTGAGCAGGGGCGGGGCGGGGGGGGAAGCAGAAAATGTTTGGGCCCGGCGGGGTCATCTTATAGGTAAACAGCAGATGAACCAGAACCGGCAGTAAGTTCCGAAGCTGTATTAATTTTGACCCACGGAGAACTGTAGTGTCAAGTTGAAAAAATGTTGTAAAGTGAAATAGCGCATCTTTTGTTGACGGTTGCACGAGAGGCTGGGGCACTAGTTTTTCCTAGGCGTTGATCTGGCCCTTGGGCAGCGATATTTGATGGCGATCGTGGGGAAGCCTGTCTGGAGGTGTTTTCCTAGCTTTTTGGGTAATTCGGTGCTGTTCCAGGGCTTGGCTGGTCTTTTGTCGGAGCAGCTGGCGACGACATTTTGAAAAACTCGCATTTACTGAATCCCAGGTATTTTACTAGGCATAAATTGTAATGGTCGCCGTTTGAAAGGATGAAGAAATACAGGTTCAGGAAAAAAACTTGAATTCAAGATCGGGGCTTCGTTATTGATTTTGAACAATTGATTTCAAAAGCCTAAGTTTGGGATGTCTTACAGATTTTTCGAAGTCTAAATGTAATTTATAGTGTTGCCTCGTTTAAGCGATCCTTCAGGCGGTTAAACTATATAAGTGTGCAAGGAGTAACAGAACACGCTTCCCCAGAAGATGCTTCTTTGGCATTAAGTTTATTTCCAGTTGGTTATTTTTGAGAAACAGGAAAAATAAGAAACAGGAGAAGCTCTGAAAGCAAGTTACTCTTCTGTAAGGGAAATTTGCATTTACAAAGGAAGCCTCCATTTGTTAAGCGCGTCTGCCACTCCGTACTAAGAAGAGGATGACCCTAAAGCACACACCACACAAAACTGGTTAGTGGAGGAGCCACTGACAAATCTGCATGACAACTGTACCTTTGTTTACTGCTCTTTCCTGGTAACCTCCCATAACTTCTCCCACTCCGTCTTTTGTCTTCAGTTGCAGATGGTATGTAAGGTGATGACTTGGGCTGGGCTATTTCCGGGAGTTGCTCAGTTTTCCTCAGTATCTCAGGAATATCGGAGGTATTTATGTTAATAAACTTTTGTTTTTCTCCATCTTTTATTACAGGGGGTCTCAGTCAACTCAGAAGGGTAGAGGGAAAAATAGTTTTCCTCTCCTACTTGTGCACCCTCCGTAACAGATTAATTTTGATAGAGATGTACGATGTGTTACAGAGTTTACTTGAACATGAATTGATTGTTCCTGCATCCATGCTAACGGGCACATTTATTGTATGGTTGTGCTTTATGTATTGGCTAGCATATACTGTTTATTTTTTGAGGTCAATTCAGAAGACATACATAAGCATAGCACTGTTTACACTGGACCTCCTACTATGGGGACCGTTTGCAGAGTAGTCAAGAAAGAGGGGCATTTGATACTAGGCTTGATATTTGGGCTTCATTCAACAAATGCTCATGTACCTACTATGCTATGCATAGTATTAGGCATTGTGGGTCCTGGATACAACAGTGAACAGGATAAGAAAAAAAGGCATTTCTAGAACGGGAGCACAGAGTGTGTGAGCTCTAAGTGCTTTGCTAGGAGAAGGGGTATGTGTATGGGTGCAGGGTTGGGTTTAAGCTCTAGGCTGAGACCCAGAGAACAGGAGTTGGCTGGGCTGTGGGAGTGAGTGAAGGGGATGTTAGGAAGCTCGTTCAGGAAGAAGATGGTCCTGCAAATGGTGGTAGACTGAAGATAGGAGGCACGAACCTTGGAGAAGGTATGCAGGGATCTAGTCACAAACTGGCTGATGAGCCACAAAGACTTGGATTTTTCCAGAGGGTAAGTTGAAAGCTTTAATAGAGGTTGAGCATCTTTAAAAAAGTCTTTTATATTTCCATTTGTGCTCGTGTTCAATTGTTTTTTTATTTTTTTCCCCCTTGTTCTTTCCCCTAGTCAGTAATGTGTGATGCAAAAGTCTTTTCTCACTGTGGGTTGTTCTTTTTGCTCAGTTGATGACATCTTTTGAACAGAAGTTAATGACTGTAGAGTTTTGTCAGTCTTTTCCTCTATGGTTAATGCTTTTGTAGGTTTTATTTAGGAAAGCCAGAGGGGAGATAAATGCTTTAGAATTCGTCTGAAGTGTGGTGTTTGGGGGAGACTGGTTAGGAGGCTGCTTTGGTAAAAGAGAGGGGATGTGGGTAGTGCCAGCGGGGACTGAGAGGAGTTAGAAGAGGAGTGGAGAGAGCTGGAAGTGGTAGAGTAGGCAGGTGTTGGTGATGATGTGATTATAGATTTTGGGAGATGAGAGAGTTGAAATGACATCAGTTTGAAGTGAATGGCTGTGAGGAAAGTCACAGGACGTGCCGGCTTCCTGGGCCTGTTTCTCAATAAATACTTTTTGTATAGTTGAGATCATAATTTTAGATGTGAACAAGGCTTTTGACCACTTAAATCTGGTTTAAGAAAAAACACATTTTAATTATAAATCTTTGCTAGTTTATTTTTCCTATTTCATTTCAGTGGTAATCATTTCAGCTGATTATGGGTAGTGCAAGAACAGTAAAAGTCTTTTATAAGTCTTTCTACTTCCTGTCCTCATTCACAGATAAGAAGTGTTGTATCAGGCCTGACAAATCTTTTTTTTAAAGAGCCTTTAGTTAAAGGTGTTAAAGGTAACTTTGCCTAGTTGTCGGTGCCCTTCTTAATAATATTGATATAGTTAAATATTTATACTAATATTTTCCAAATATTAGTACACCTAATAGTATTGTAAGAATTAAAGCATTTTACAAAGTATCCTGTGAATTCATGGTTCCACAGACCTAACTTGTTTTCATTGATAAAAGTATTAAAAAGGTGCTCGCTCTCTTTGTCTTAATTTGGTCAGTGGGAACCGTAGTTAAACTGATTTTCAACTTTTTAACATGACCTGAGAACTTTTGAAAATACTCTCATTCTGATGACAGTTCTCAGTTCTCCTTTCTCCAAGGCATGGAATTAACCCTGTTTTTTTTTTAGTTTCTTTCTTAGCACTGTTTCGGAAATCATATTAGATGCCATTTTGGATGATTATTTATGCAGTCACCAGTACATAGGTGGTGGGCCATAGGTCATTCCCAAGCTGAGGGAAAGCAAGCAAGGGCATATGGGCAGAGTACAGGTAGGAGCTCCGTGTGACAGGAGGCCGCGGAATCGATTGTTGATGACTTCTCTATTCTCAGTACTGCATTTAGTTACTTGAGGTTAGGGAAAGTCTACTTGAGTGGTACACCTTCAGAGGTAGGTGCAAGCACTAACAGTTGGATTTCTAAAGTTGGTTTGAGAGTATTTTCACATCTGTTATGACTCAGTGTTTACATGCACAAGTTTCTGTTAGACAAACTCAGTTTATGTTTTGTTTATAGAAGAAAATTCTAGCAATGCTTTAGTATTTGATTTTTTTTTTAATGTAGATAGCCAAAAATGTTGATTATGAATTTGGGGCACAATCAGTAATCAAGGTTGTGGACTAAAGAGAAAGCAAAAATAATGGGGTTTTAAAGCAGAATATTTAAAATCTATTGTATATTTAGCTCTACTAAGTAATTTCTTATTTTTATTTGTGTGAAGGCTTTACATTTGTTTTCCTGAGCTGTCAGCTTTTCCTCTTATATTTTTTCACTGTCCTTAAAATCCCAAGAATATCAAACATTTTGAGATACATTCAAGTTTTAAGAAAACTTACAAAATCGTAATTGAATCTTACATAAGTATATTGTAAAATAATTCCAGGACTTATTTTGGCATTTCAGCTTGGGCTTGAGGAAGAGCCAATGTGTTTTACATCATAATTAATACAGTATTCAGTTGTGAGGTGACTTTTTGCCCAAGTATTTTCAGGTTGGATTTATATTGCATAGGGCTAGATGATCTTCATTAATACTAACACAGTTCTAGTTATATGAAAAGAGAAAGATGTTAAAGATGGAAAATATAGCCAAATATTAAAATACAGTGATATTAATTTATGACCTTCAACATTTTTTAAGTAGAGCCAGTTGTATATGTCTGTGATTTTATGAGATTGGCTCTTGGAGGCACCAGTGTATGAAAAATAGCAGGTATTCGAATAGCATATTCCAACTGTGATTTCATGCTTACATTTAGTTTATGTATTTTAAAATACAGTCTTAAGTGTTAGTAGAAAAATCTGAATATTTGGATTAGAGTATATGTTCCTTATATTTTGGCATTCTTTGGAAAATGCACAACTACTAAAGGTAAGAGCTTAAATGACCTTTGAAGAATTAAAGTTTGTACCCAAAAAATAGATTTAAAGAATTTTTTTGTTAGCAGTAAGTAAAGTTTTGAGAAATGTTTAAAATATTTAGTTTTATTACATGATATATTTTATTACCTGCTTAATTCTCTTTTTGGCTGGAAGCCACTGTTTACTGGCCAGAATTTTAAAAGTATCACTGTTAGCATTAGAGGAACCTTGGATATTACTGATCTTTTTAATTTTAATATTTTATAGTGTAAAATACTTAACAGTGGAGAAGTTAGGTTGTAAGATTCTATAAGTGTAGAGTTATATTGACGATAATGAGAAGCTGAAAAGCTTTTGTTTAAACAGTCCAGTTTAACTTGAACAGTTCATTTTAGCTTTTCTGATAAGGGGTTTATTTAAAAACTAACAATTGTAATTAGCTTTTTACACATTTTTTTCTGTAGTGAGGCTGCACACTGCCTTTCAAAGAAATTTAAAGACATTAAGTTTTTAAGTTGGTTGCTTGGAAAGGAATCTTAAGTCATTTTTGATACTTTAGAACAGTATTGTACAGTTGCTTTATAATTTGCATACATTTGTACAGATGACCGTTTAAGGTAACAGTAATCATAAAAAGCTTGTTATGTCTTTTGGGATAAAACTGGAATGGCTAACTTATTCATGTTCAAACTTTTATTATGTAGTACAGTTATAGGTATAAAACTAAAATTTTTCCCATTTGTCTCGGGTCTCAGTCAGAAACTTGAGTTACTTTTAATTGAGGATAGAAAGGAATTTCACAAGACAGGTATGGCCATCTCACATTTTTTGCCCAAGAATTGTGATCTAGTCATTTTCTCTGGGAGTTGCTCAGATGGCTGAGATTCCTGCAAGTGCTGTGTTGTCCTAAACCAGACAAAGTGGAATTCCACTGGGTTTGGGGCATCCTGCTCCCTTGCACTTAAAATGTACCACCAAGATGTGCATTCTCCTGATGCACTACTGTTGTTCTTGAGATTTGTGACTGACATATGTAATGAAATAGCTGGTGTCCAGTTGAGCCCTTCTTTAGTCCTTATCCTCTGTATAGCATAGTTCACACAGGCAAAAAAAAAAAATACTTTCAGTTCTACAAACCAAGAACCTTAGTAAACCTCAAGCCATATTGGTCAGCCTCAGGGCTCACCTAGAGATTTTAAAATAATTTCAGTACACAAGGGAGGAACTGCCTCAAACTAGCCAGTGAATGGGGTTAAGGCTTGCTATGTACACACCACATTCTTACCACAACTCCATCTCCTAGGGGATTTAGTTGCCCTTAAGAAGGGCAGCCAAGCTTAACATATGTGTGTATCCCTTTCGGTAACCTCCCCACCCCCTTCAGAGAAATCTGCCTTGGGCAACACAAAGATTGAACCCTGATGTCTGAAGACTGTATAGCCAGAAATATGCTTTCTGTGGGAAGACATACTCATTGACAAAAGTATTTGCCCTGGTTGGCCAGTCTTCTAAAAGTTACCCTCTGAGGTCAGACTCAGAACTAACAGTGTCTTTATGCAGTTGAGCCCTGAACCACACAGGTTTGAACTGCTTGTGTCTACTTATATGCAGATTTTTTTCCCAATAAATATATTGGAAAAAACTTTGGAGATTAGAGACGATGTCTTTTCTAGCTTACTTTATTATAATACAGTGTATGATACATGTAACACAAAATATATATTAACTGTTTTATCTTATCGGTAAGGCTTCTGGTCAACAGTAGGCTATTAAAGTTAAGTTTTGGGGACGTAAAAGTTAAACTCTGATTTTTGACTGTAAGGGGTCAGTGCACCTAACTAACCTCCACCCTAACCACCCCTGCCTTCCCCCACATTATTCAAAGGTTGGCTGTATAGACAAAGGTTATTTCCCTCCTTTAGCAGCAGAATAGAGTACAGCTTCAGGGTATTGTAAGGCTTAGGTAGGGAGAAGTTTGGTTTTTTGATCCAGTGTGATAGGCTTGGTGGTTAAGTGGCTACCTGCCCTCCTCAAGGGGAAGACTGCTTGACAGGAGGGAGCCTTGTAAATAAACCATTCCACACAGTGACAGCCATCTGTCTCCTGCTCACTGATGGATATGTTAGTAAGGAGGAAGCACTTCAGGTAGAAGTTTGAATTGTGAAGGTGACCTGTGTGGCCAGCTTGATGGCAGTATTTGTAGACTTGTTCAGGTTGCTGTAGATTACTTTGAGTTGAGAAGAATGAATGTACCATAAAGGCCCTCGGGCAAAGCACTAGCCCCTGTCATGCCTCCCTTCTTTTCCTCTAACTGTCTAGTGTAGGGGTTTCTGTACTCATATTTTTTGAAGAAAGGAATAGTTTAATTTCATGATTGAGTCTGAATAAAGGCTTTAATTCACTAGTGATCACTATTCTAAAATATTCTGGTTTGTGATATACTTGCTTTACTTAGGTAGTTAAGCAGAAACCTTTAAGCAGGTTTAGAATCTTGGCATATAGCACTTGAGCAGGATTCATCAGCCATTGTGGCCTATCACCAGGGACTCCAGTTGTAGTCTGTTTGTGGTCTGTTAGCTAGATTCTTCATTCCCTCCTCTCCCTGTCTCAGGAAACTTTCAGGCCTAAATTAGTTTTTGTGAAGGTTGAATATCTGTTTTTGAATCTGTAAGCATATTTACTCATTTATTTTGGGCATATTACACACTTAACTATTGAGTTTTTCCATGACACTAGATTTTAAGGGACAGACAGGTGGGTAGATAGCTTTTGGAGTGTTTGAAATACATAGGAGATTAACTGGAAAGAGATTCCAAGCAAAGCCTAATGATGTAATATTTAATATAATTAGCAAATTACAGAATTGGTATGTGTGGTGTTTTGTTAATGCTGTGGGTCAGATCCTGTTCTTGATATATACCATATTGCAGTACAGGTTTTATTTGTTACATTTTGGAAAGTATGTACAATGAGTCTCTGCCTTTTTTTTCGCTATCAGTAGTCTCCCAAAATTACATTTTAAACTTCGAACGATTGAGTAGTTTATCACCTTAATACCAGAATTCATTATATTTGTCTTTGCTTTAATAAATAAGCATTCTGATATTTGATTATATTTTTTAAAAGATTTAAGCATCTGATTTTGAAAAAATCTAGAATTTCTAGCTTGAATTTTAATGCCAGAAGACATTGAAGGAGTCTAATGCCTTCCTTGTAATTGTTTACTTGTAGGTAATAGCCTGTAGTGCATCTTAACCAAATATTTAATCAGGTTTGTATTTCCTTTTGGCAACAGTTCTTGTGACTTCTCACCAGGCGATTTGGTTTGGGCCAAGATGGAGGGTTATCCTTGGTGGCCTTGTTTGGTTTACAACCACCCTTTTGATGGAACATTCATCCGTGAGAAGGGCAAGTCTGTTCGAGTTCATGTACAGTTTTTTGATGACAGCCCAACAAGGGGCTGGGTTAGCAAAAGGCTATTAAAGCCTTATACAGGTAAGAGAGTCCTTCTGCAATGTGTGAGAGTGTATGGGAGAGAGTGCATGCACAGGAGCGCAAGAGTCAGTGTCTCCCATAAAGTGAAATTAAGTGTATTTTACTCCAATAAATTGCAGGAGTGGTGTGGGGAAAGCTCTAGCATGGGAAAAGGATAAGATGCAGCTGGTTGTCAGCCAGTTTGTTGTGTGGAGTGGGATTTTTATTTCTGTCCTTTGGGTGTGACTTACAACAATATCATACCTTTGAAGAAAAAATTGGATCTCATGATTTGGACCAAAACACAAATTCAGACAGGAAAAGGGTAAATTAATTAGTGTCCCCATCTTAAAGGACCCAAAAGAAAGGCAATGCGATGAGGATACACAGAATATAGATAGTGACATTCTCTAAGGCAGATAGAGACCACATGCTACTGGGCCTTCAAAATCTTTTAGCTACGAGCACATCTGAGTTGAGTTTCGCATTTGACTTCTGGAACCTTAACTTTCTCTTCCCAGGTCCAGTGTTACTTGTCACCGACATCAGTCCTGCATGTGTGGCTTCACTTGGGCTAGGTGCCCCCTTACCAGTCTCATGAATTGTATAGTGCATGCAGAGTGTGACTGCCAGATAGAGTGCTTTTACACTTGAGCACGGACGAGTCCTTGCCCATTATCTTCAGACATTCAAGGCTAGGATGTTACTTTGGAATCAGAACAGAGGTCATCAGTCAGTTTGCCAGAAATCTCTGAGAATCATGGCTGTTGGCCTATCTTGTGGGGTGGGCACGCTGAAGAAAGTTAAGTCTACATGGAAATCTGACATGCCAGGATAGAAAGGGAATCAGGAAATTTGGTTCCGTCTTCTCCACTAATTGGTTGTATAAACTTGGCCAACCAAAGTTACTTGCTTTCTGATACTGTTTATTCATAAGAGAGTTGTGCAGATGACAAGAGGTCTTTTTCCAGGACTAATTTTGAGGTTCTAAACAAAGCTTTGGCAAAATCACTTTAAAAAGATTTAAAAGTTTACATTTATTTTGTCATTATTTTATAACGTCACCCCTGTATGTACTGCTCTTTGCCCTTTAAATTGCCAAATTGTCACAATAAACCAGAATCTCCCCCCAACCCCCCGCCCCCAATTTTTTTAGTCTGCCTGAGAATTGCAGAGTTTGTATCAGGGTTCCTTTTGGGAATGAAGATAATCACTAGATAAGTGGGGGATGAGTGGAGCTATAACAGACACTTCAGGAAAAGTTCAAGAGCCACCCTGCAAGCATTTTGTTGAAATTTTTAGCTTTTCAGTTTTTTAGAAATGAGAAATAGCACCTTTATTTTAGGCAGTCCATAAAAGTTGCTAATTCCATGGGAATTTAGGATGTCCTATTAGTTTTAGTATACAGAAAGAAATGTAATGTTTGGATCTTAAAATTAGACAAATTCATGTTTATTAATTATAATTATATTTGGGCAGAAGGAGAGAGCAGACACTCCTAGTTATGCCTCTGGAAAAGAACAATTTTGTATCATCAGACTTGTGATCTCCACCTAATCCTTTGCTCAGTAGATGGAAATGTCATTTACTATTACAGCTTTTTAAAATGAAATGAATAAAGGAAGAGTTTAACTTTAAAGCAGAGTAAGACATTTTGATGCAACTATTTTGGGAAAAAAAAATTTAACCTTCAAAGTTTGACCTGAGTTACTTAACTCTCAGAGTTTTTTTTTTTCTAATATATCCTGTCTGCCTGCCTTGGGGACAAAACATTTTAATATCATGGCTTCATTTAACTTTGCCCTTCTGAAGTAATTTTTTTTTAAAAAGGGTCTCTAAACAAACCCTTTTTACATCTCATGCCTCACATAAAAAGGTGTGCTTTAACCTGTCTAGGGCCACAGTGCCAGGTCATTAGAAGACAGACTTAAGTGATCGTGGGTGACCCAACAATTAAGGCAGTTTCAAGGAGGTAAAGTAGGTAATGTCAATTTCACTGGTAGTTTTTCCCTTAAAACTCTTTTCTTGTGAGCTTTATTGATATGTGTCAATCAGAAATAGACATTAAAAATTATACTTCATGTTATTCTTGTTCATTATGACAAGTGTAGGTTGAGCCGACTACCCTGCCATCAGCTCTTTATAAATACATATATATTCTTTTAGGTTCAAAATCGAAGGAAGCCCAGAAAGGAGGTCATTTTTATAGAGCAAAGCCTGAAATACTCAGAGCAATGCAACGTGCAGATGAAGCCTTGAATAAAGACAAGATTAAGAGGCTCGAGTTGGCAGTGTGTGATGAGCCCTCAGAACCAGAGGAGGAAGAGACGGAGGTGGGACACTAGAAACGGTTCTGTTAGGGGAGTGATGAAAGGGGGGGTGCATATTAAAGTGAAACAGTCTCTTATTTATATATACTTGTATTTATATTCCCTTTAGTACTTAAAACACTCATACTTCTATACTTCCCTGGACTGAGTGAAGTTAGATCACTTAGACTCTCAGCAGCCATTTTAGTCCAGCCTGCTGGAGGACACCTGCTGTAAGATAATAAGCAGTGACCTAGGGACAGGAAGGACATGTTGGGAAAATTGGTCATGGTGTCTGGTAGTAAGCTATATGAGAGTGTGGTCAGGCCCTGGAAATTAATTACCCAGTTTTATGCTCTTAATACCTCTTGTTGTATTTTGGATTGATAAGAATAGAGGTTGAAGAACCTTGAAATAAAACCTTGGTTTCAAATGTTGATGGTCATATATAAGTGAATTAAATCCTGTTAAGAAAATGAGCAAATAATTGGTTCACTTAAACCAAACATGGTCATTATTCTCTAATTTAGTAAATTAATGAGCTGTGTGCTTAAGAGATTCATCTGTGTAACCACATTTGATTTTATGTTTTGTTCTCATCTTATAGATGAGAGGGAATAAGCAAGTTAAGGTATTTTAAGAGAAATGAATATGTTTTGAATCTTATTTTTGACCAGGAATCATAACATTAGCCAGAGGTTTAGAACTGGATGGTAACTACAGAGATCATTTAGTCTCATCCTGTACATGTGAGGGAGATCTATATGGGAATGTGTCTTGTCCAAGAAGATAGAGCTGGTTTATAGAAGTGCAAGAACTAGAACCAATATGATTGCTTTTCTTAAAGAATTTATACAAGAGTAAACTTCATAATATGACCATCTGTAGGAGGAGAGATGGAAGAAAGATAAGAGCAATTTAAAGTTATTTCCATAGCTGACTGAATGAGGAATCACCTATAGTCATGCTAATGACTTCATCACTATTGTGTAGGATAGAATCACTTAATCCTGTAGTGTGATACTTGCTTCAGTGTTAGCTGAAACTGAAATTGATATTTCTTAAGGAAATACCTTATCATTTTGGAGGTGGGTTTTTCTCATGATATGTGAAGTTCCAGCATTCTGAAATTTTCCAAATTTTGCTTTGTTTTTAAATAAATTTTCCTTGCCTTCTAGGTAGGTGCAACTTACACATCAGATAAGAGTGAAGAAGATAATGAAATTGAGAGTGAAGAGGAAGTGCCACCTAAGGTGCAAGGATCTAGGCGTAGTAGCCGTCAAATAAAAAAACGAAGGGTCATATCAGACTCTGAGAGTGACATTGGTGGTTCTGATGTGGAATTCAAGCCGGATGCAAAGGAGGAAGGAAGCAGTGGAGTAGGGGACAGTGACAGTGAAGGCTTAGACAGCCCTGTCAAAGTTGCTCCAAAGCGGAAGAGAATGGTGACCGGAAATGGCTCTCTCAAAAGGAAAAGTTCAAAGAAGGAAATGTCCTTAGCCACCAAACGAGCAGCTGGCATTTCATCAGAAACCAAGAGTACTTTGAGTGCTTTCTCTGCCCCGCAAAATTCTGACTCCCAAGCCCCCATTAGTGGAGGATGTGATGATGGTAGTTGCCCCACTATCTGGTATCATGAAACTTTAGAATGGCTTAAAGAGGAAAAGAGAAGAGATGTGCACAGGAGGCGTCCTGATCACCCTGATTTTGATGCATCTACACTCCACGTGCCTGAGGATTTCCTTAATTCCTGTACTCCTGGCATGAGGAGGTGGTGGCAAATTAAGTCTCAAAACTTTGATCTTGTTATATTTTATAAGGTGGGGAAATTTTATGAGCTGTATCACATGGATGCTGTTGTTGGAGTCAGTGAATTAGGGCTGGTATTCATGAAAGGCAACTGGGCTCATTCTGGTTTCCCTGAAATTGCATTTGGCCGATACTCAGATTCCCTGGTCCAGAAGGGCTATAAAGTAGCACGAGTAGAACAGACTGAGACCCCAGAAATGATGGAGGCACGATGCCGAAAGATGGCACACATATCTAAGTATGATAGAGTAGTGAGGAGGGAAATCTGTAGGGTCATAACGAAGGGCACGCAGACCTACAGTGTGCTGGAAGGTGACCCCTCTGAGAACTACAGCAAGTATCTTCTTAGCCTCAAGGAAAAGGAGGAAGATTCTTTTGGCCACACTCGAGTGTACGGTGTCTGCTTTGTTGATACTTCACTGGGGAAGTTTTTCATAGGTCAGTTTTCAGATGACCGCCATTGTTCCAGGTTTAGGACTCTAGTGGCACATTATCCTCCAGTGCAAGTCTTGTTTGAGAAAGGCAATCTCTCAACAGAAACGAAGATGGTTCTGAAGGGCTCATTGTCCTCTTCTCTTCAGGAAGGTCTGATACCAGGCTCCCAGTTTTGGGATGCAGTCAAAACTTTGAGAACTCTCCTTGAAGAAGGGTATTTTACAGAAAAGTTAAATGAGAAAAATGGGGTGATGTTACCCCAGGTGCTTAGAGGCATGACATCAGAGTCTGATTCTCTTGGGTTGACACCAGGAGAGAAAAGTGAATTGGCCCTCTCTGCTCTAGGTGGTTGTGTCTTCTACCTCAAAAAATGCCTTATTGATCAAGAGATTTTATCAATGGCTAATTTTGAAGAATATAGTCCCTTGGATTCTGACATGGTCAGTGGTACAAGACCTGGTGCTGTTTTTGCTAAAGCCAATCAACGAATGGTGCTAGATGCTGTAACATTAAACAACTTGGAGATTTTTCTTAATGGAACAACTGGTTCTACCGAAGGAACTCTGCTCGAGAAGATTGATACTTGCCATACTCCTTTTGGTAAGCGGCTCCTAAAGCAATGGCTTTGTGCCCCACTCTGTAACCCTTATGCTATCAGTGATCGTCTGGATGCCATAGAAGACCTCATGCTTGTGCCTGACAAAATCTCTGAGGTTGTAGACCTTCTAAAAAAGCTTCCAGACCTTGAGAGGCTACTAAGTAAAATTCATAACGTTGGGTCTCCCCTCAAGAGCCAGAACCACCCAGATAACAGGGCTATAATGTATGAAGAAACTACATACAGCAAAAAAAAGATTATTGATTTTCTTTCTGCTCTGGAAGGATTCAAAGCACTATGTAAAATTATAGGGATTATGGAAGAAGTTGTTGTTGAATTTAAGTCTAAAATCCTTAAGCAGATCATTACTCTGCAGACAAAAAATCCTGAAGGCCGTTTCCCTGATTTGACTGTAGAATTGAACCGATGGGATACAGCCTTTGATCATGAAAAGGCTCGAAAGACTGGACTCATTACTCCCAAAGCAGGATTTGATGCAGATTATGACCAGGCTCTTGCTGACATAAGAGAAAATGAACAGAGCCTCCTGGAATACTTGGAGAAACAGCGCAGTCGAATTGGCTGTAGGACCATAGTCTATTGGGGGATCGGTAGGAACCGTTACCAGTTGGAAATTCCAGAGAATTTCATCACCTGTAATTTGCCAGAAGAATATGAGTTGAAATCCACCAAGAAGGGCTGTAAACGATACTGGACCAAAACTATTGAGAAGAAGTTGGCAAACCTGATTAATGCTGAAGAACGGAGAGATGTGTCATTGAAGGACTGTATGCGGCGACTATTCTGTAACTTTGATAAAAATTACAAGGACTGGCAGTCTGCTGTAGAGTGCATCGCGGTGTTAGGTAAGGCTTTCAATAAGCTTATTTCTAAGGCTTTGGTTAGCGATGCCCTGAGTCTCGGCTGTGCATTAAGATGTAAGTCCACTGGAGAGTCCCCACTGAGGCATATACCTAAACACTAGTAACAAGGTATATATTTGGAAAAGTAACATAATTTGCAGCTCAGTAGGCAAAATGACTGGGTCACCTATAGCAATTTAAGTTCTTTACTGGAAACTTAGTAGCCTTCTGACCTTAGTCTTGAATAACTGAACAAAGGGTTGATAAAAGACTTTTAGTGCATTTAATGAAGCAACCTCTATCTAGAGCAAGTTTCCTTTTCAGTTGAATTTTTAGTATTTGATAAATACTGTTTTTAAGCTACTATTTTTTGTACACTGACTTAAAACTATCCCTTGACTGGTCACTTCTTTAGTTTTATTGTTAACATTCATGCATTCTTTTTGTATTCCAGTGAGTTTCTATGTGCATATTTTGAAAGATTTTAATCTTCTCTTTTCTCTCTTAGCTCAGACTGTCAAACTTCCTTTTCTACAGTTGATTTCTGAGAGCTCTAGTACTTGTCTTTGTAATTTGGTAGACTTTTCAGCTTCATAAGTTAATTTCGTTTTTCTTTAAATTTTTGAGCCTTTGCCATTTTACTTTTTAGGCTTTTTTTAAATATTAGCAACTATAGTTTATCGCAATTTGTAACACTGTTTTGATCTGAACACAATTGTACAGACAACTGTACAGAATAGAACAGCATCTTCTGTTTATTGTTTAAACCAACACAGCTTCAAACAATTTGGTGGGTAATTAATAAAGTCTTCTTTTAGCAGAGATGTTGAAAATAGATGAATTCAGTTTCCTCTTAAGATTATTTTATAGATCAGTGTCCCTATTGTTGGGTTCTCTTCTCCTACAAAGTGTTAGCTCCAGGATTATGATCATATAGCATCACACTCCTGTATCTCTTAGCTTCCCCCTTGGCATTCCTCTGGTTCAGATGTTAGGAAACTAAGTCTTACTTGAAGGGGAGAGATTCTTGAGCTGAAACTGAAAGTTATTTCTCTTTTCACTACAAGTGCTATGATGAACACAGACACATTAGAACAGTTAGGCCAATGACTCATTGTCAGTTAATGAATGCATTAACAAAGCATTTTATGTATTACAGTTAATGATGATGTCACTAACTAGAGTGTCTATTTGAGAAAAACTGCTGTGTCTTAAAAGCAAGTAGTAGACATACTACCTGCCTTGAAAAAGCATTATTGGTAGAAGCTGGGTCTCTGGGCTTTTAAGATCTTAAAATGGTGATACTTCAATTTTACCTTTTCAACAGACGTCTTATTGTGCCTGGCTAACTACAGTCGAGGGGGTGATGGCCCTATGTGTCGCCCAGTAATTCTCTTTCCAGAAGACACAACCCCCTTCTTAGACCTTAAAGGATCACGCCATCCCTGCATTACAACGACTTTTTTTGGAGATGACTTTATTCCTAATGACATTTTAATAGGCTGTGAGGAAGAGGAGGAGGAAAATGGCAAAGCTTATTGTGTGCTTGTTACTGGACCAAACATGGGTGGCAAATCTACACTCATAAGACAGGTAAGCTGACTCGTAAGGCTTTGTTACAATAAGAAAGAATATATTACATATTAAGCTATTCTTTTTCCAATTCCACATGAATTGAATAGAATTCAGCCGAGGAAGCAAAGGGAAACTCCTTGTTACAAAATTGAGAAATGAATGTACCTCATTGTTCAAATGTCTGCCTGCCAGGGGAAGTATGTATGAAAAAGGTGGGGGGGGTGGTGGTGGTGAGCATTTCAGGAAATGATTTCTTTACAAACTCTTTGACTTGATTGAATTCCTCAGAAGGTAGATATATTCATAATGAATGAAAATTATGCTGCTATTGCAAGTTTGTCCTTAGACCTCCATCCATTGTAGGGAACCCTTTTTAGCTGAATCATGGTAGGCTTACTGATAGGAAAGCAAATAAAATTCATGACCCCTAGTAACTATTGAGAACTGCTTTTAGGGAAGATAATTAAAAGATCAGTCTTTTTTATACACAAGTGGTTGGCCAGCCAATTGAACTGAACATGATTTTTACATTTTTAAAGGGTTGTAAAAATGTGTGACAGACATTGGGCCCTTAACAGAAAGTGTTTGATGACCTCTGCTCTGTGCGATAACTTCTCTTCACCAATTTTACTAACTTGATAGTGGCAGTATAATGTAGTTAACCCTCTTTTCATTTTTCATTAAAAATTACCTGGATAACTTGACAAAGAAGTACAGGGAGGTGGTGGTGGGTTTCCATCCTCTGAAATTGGTTCATTTGGTGTGGAACTGTCTGGATATCAGTTTTAAAGAGCTCCCAAGTGATGTACTGTGTAGGTAGGATTAAGACTCACTAGTGTAGTGGTTCCATACACAGGCTCTGAAGTTTTAAGGCCATTTAGGCCCTGTAAGGCTCTTGGCCTTTCTAAGCCTTACTTTTCCTACTTAAGATTGTATGTAAAGATTTTTTAGAGTGCCTGACACCTACATAATGGTTCTTAAGAAAGATGAATGTTTATTAGATTAGCTTATTGTGTCTTGGATCTGTGTATCTACATGTATACCTGTGTTCTTTAATACCAGTCATAAAAGACTTTTTCCTCCTTATTCACAGGCTGGCCTATTAGCTGTAATGGCCCAGATGGGTTGTTACGTACCTGCTGAAGTATGTAGGCTCACACCAATTGATAGAGTGTTTACTAGACTTGGTGCTTCAGACAGAATAATGTCAGGTGAGGGTTTTTTTTTCCACCCAAGGCTTTATTATTTGATAGTCATTTCTCTATTTTAAGCAATTAAAAAATCTGCCTCTAAATTTGTATATGAGCCATTTTTTTTTTGTTATAGACATTCTGGTATTTTAAGAATTGTATAATCTCTTGAGATTTATTAACCTTTAGTATTACTGGGTAGCTCATAATAGATCCAAATGATATGAACATAAAAGGATATTATAAGTCTTAAAATGCTATACTCTTACAGGATTCTAAAAGTGAATACCCATTCATGATTTTTTTCAGGTGAAAGCACATTTTTTGTTGAATTGAGTGAAACTGCCAGTATACTTAGACATGCAACAGTACATTCCCTGGTGCTTGTGGATGAATTAGGTAAGACATTACAATTTCCATTTGAAGGCTGTATTTTAAAACGTTCGTACGCTTTTTCTGGAAGAACTTCTGAAAGACATCTCTTAAAAAAAAAGAATACAAGTGTACTTACCTTTGTGCCATAGACCCATAGTTGGAGATAAGAGATAATGAGAAAGGTCTTTAAAAAATTTAAAGCCTTAGGAATTAATAATTTTATTAAAATTTAGTTGTCTTAATAAGTGGATAATGAGAATATTCAAGGAGAACTAATTGAAGACCAGGGTACTAGAACAGTACTATACCCCCACCCAAGGGCTTAAGCAGACCTATTTACAGAATACTGTTGGATTCAGTGACTGATGCTGTTGTTCATTCTGTTTTCTCCCCCCCATTCCAATGTACTTTGTGAGGTACATTTTGGGGTATATAATAAGGCAGAGTGTATGTAATGTAATTTGTGCATATTTTACTTTGACAGGAAGAGGTACTGCAACATTTGATGGGACAGCAATAGCAAATGCAGTTGTTAAAGAACTTGCTGAGAATATAAAGTGTCGTTCACTGTTTTCTACCCACTACCATTCATTAGTTGAAGATTATTCTCAAAATGTTGCAGTGCGCCTAGGACACATGGTAGGTGCAAAATATTTAAAAATTGTTGTTTTTGAATCAGGTTGGGTACTCCTATTGTTAGCGCATAACTAACAAAATATTTTCTTTTTTAAGGCATGCATGGTAGAAAACGAATGTGAAGATCCCAGCCAGGAGACAATTACCTTCCTCTATAAATTCATTAAAGGAGCTTGTCCTAAAAGCTATGGCTTTAATGCAGCAAGGCTTGCTAATCTTCCAGAGGAGGTTATTCAGAAGGGGCATAGAAAAGCAAGAGAATTCGAGATGATGACTCAGTCACTGCGATTGTTTCGGTAATTAATTTTGCTGTGCAGAATTTATTAAAGTAACAAAGAGGGATTAATGATACACTGTAAAAAATGTGAACTAAAACTTTTTCTTTTCTTTAATTTTTAAGGGAAGTTTGCCTGGCTAGTGAAAGGTCGACTGTAGATGCTGAAGCTGTCCATAAGTTGCTGACTTTGATTAAGCAATTATAGACTACATTGGAAGCTTTGGGTTGACTTTTGACAAAGGTGGTAAATTCAGACAACATTATGATCTAATAAACTTTATTTTTTAAAAATGACCATTATTCCATTTTCTTTCTAGGAAATTAAACCCTTTTAATTCTTAACTACCTTCTACATAATGGTTATTGAATACTCCACAATATATTAAGTCTAGATGTTATGGTACATGCATACACTTTCAGGCTGTTTATACCCACTGTCACCAATACACATAAATGGGGGTGGGGGAAAGCTATGAAACTGTATAGGGCTGTATATATACTTGTCTGTCTCAGCTTAATGCAGGAAATTGTTTTAATTTCCAGCAGTTTGTCTAAACTGTTCAAAAAAAAAACTATGAACAGAGTTCAAATACAGGACTGTTTTTAAGAGACTTTCTAAAGTTAAAGTGTACTTTAAAACATAGTAGTTTTTACCTTTCACAAAACTGAGTTACAAGAATACTTTTTGTTTTACAGTGCATCCCTTCCTAGGAAGTCTCATTAAAACACTCACTTTTTTCTAGGGGTGATTTTTCGAATGCTGCACAGGGAAGGGAAGGAAATATAGTCCTAACTTTTCTTAAAGGATACCAGAAACATTGCTGGATATAATTTAAGATTAGTGTTTTCTCTTTCATAGAAAGAACGTACATACTGGGACATGAGTACAGTTACAGCAAGTCTAGGTGTGCTAACAAAACAGGGCACATTCAAGTACAATAAGATTTTGCTTGAAATTAAAAACAAACTACATGAGATTAAAGCATTAAAATCATATTTCTCAATCTGAATACATGTTAAAAAAAATCAAAAGAAACGCAGAAGTGCTAGCTCACATTTTTACCATATTACAAAAGCAATTGGTACCCATGTCCATAAAGGCAGCAACAAAGCTGCTTGTCTATTGAAGAGTACTACTGCAAAGTGGACTGCATTCAATGCTAGTTGTAAAAACACCAGCTTTTTTTCAGAAGTTGGTATCTGTACAAAATTGCAGCTTATTTTCTTCACTTCTGTCCCTTCAAAAGTCTTTACACAGTAATGCTAAAACACCCAGCTTTGAGATCCTGAGTCAATATATTGCCACTTTCTTTTTGGTAGCTTGAGCTTCATAGTGTCAACTGACCTCGTGTATCCATTTTTAATACAGTCTCTTCCTGTAGTAGCATGGGCAAAAATTTTAAATCTTCTTCCAAAAAAATGTTCTAAGTTATGATGTTAGAATGGCAGGGCTTTTTCTTTAGGGAACGAATTCAGTTGTGCTGCAATGTATTAGATTCTATAGGTGGAGCAGAGTCATATAGTGTATCTGTATCATGTGTAGGCTCACCAGCTAATGTACAGGGATTAGACAGTGTTCCAGCACCACAGTCACAGAAAAACCTAAAGCAAAATGAAAACCCAAAAATTAGGAAAATGAGGGGGGAGAATAATTGGGTGATATAGCAAGCAAGTGTGCTACGTACCTATCATGTCTAATAAACTCTACATCATGTCCCTGATGGCACTTCTTAATGCAGTTCACACATATGGCATTTCGATCTGTGGTGTTACAAGTGTGACATCTAAAAAGCAAAAGCTTGACATTATTTTTCTTGAACATGTTATTTACTAAAATACTGCATTTTGTTTACGCTATGACCTTTGGCTTACAAAAGGACTAAAACCAAAATTTTGTGGTTCCAGCCAAGATTAATTCTGCACAGGAACCTCCATGGAATAAGTGAGTCTATCGCCTGTTCTGTGTCTTCTGAGGAAAATGTTTTATTGTAGAAAAGCCACTGAAATTTTCCTTGGGGGAAAAAAAAGACACCTAAAAAGTCCTTAACTGAAATCAGTTTTGGGGGTGGGGAATCCAAACCCACTAGAAGTGATTGGGATCTATGGAATACCTAATGGCAACTTTACTTTTAAATTCCTAGAAAAACAATAAAAACACTTTCATATTTCCAGTGGTATGAAGTCACTGCAGTATTATATTTCTCCATATTGGTGGTCCCAGACATAGGATCCTCAAGTAGATTGATCACAGAACTCAATGTAGATAATCAAAAATTTGGGTTCTCTTTCCATTAGCAAATACCCAATGCTGTCTTGCCAGTTTAGGAAAGAAAATCACTATCTCCCCCCTTTTAAGGCTTACAAATGATTTAGAGATATACCTGTAGAAATCATGCATGGGATAGCTGGTATAACTTGATATTTTATATAAACACTGGCCTCTACTAACAGCCTTTTCTATGGCGTCTTGATTGTTCATTATTTTGTTATCTGTAATAAAAGAAGAAATAAGTAAAATTCTAGAGGACAAAGACTTAATAGAAATATAGAATCACTTTTTAAAAGCTTTAAAAAGGCTAACCAGTGAAGTAAAACATAAGAATAGAAATGGGTTTTCCTTGTGCAAGAACAAGTCAAAACTTAAAAATAGTTAACAGTGTAGAAAGAAGGAATCAAGGTATTGAACAATGGCTTCTGGTTATTATCTCCATGGCATACTTAGTGGACTTATAGGCAGAACACAGGCTCCAACATACCTTTCATTGTCACGTTAACACCAGATGCTAAAAATAAGCCTCCAAACCGGTTGTTAAAAATCTGATTGCCTTCTAGTGTTGCAGTTGCATGGTTTGTAATTTCAATACCTGAAGTAAAATTTACAAACAGTAGATGCATCACTTTATACGGTTAAAAGGCTGAAATATAGCAAATGTAGTAAACTAGTTCTTTTACATAAAAATATTAACATGTAAGCAATAAAATGCAAATACTTAGTTGAATGACTGACAGTAACATTCACTTTCCAACTTTAATACTTGACTATCCTTGCTTAAGGAAAGATGACTCACAACTTACTTTTACTAATGATACTTTAAAATTTTGCAAACTAAGAAGAGGATAGTGCTCAAATATGTTTAGGTAGCTAGTTTACATATATTGAGAAAAGGGAGCTTGATGGTTATTTGAAATTAAAAGTGATTGTCTTCACTGGCAAAAAGTTGAAATATACATGTAGAATACTTAGATCTCACCCCTGGAACCCCACCCAAAAAACCCTGTTTTTTGTGAGGCAAAGGGCTTTAATTTATATTTTAATGGTAGTACAAGCCTGCATTTATTTTAATTGAATTAATGTTTCATATTTACTACTTAACACCAAGAGCGATTATTTCTTACAAGTATCGCTTAGAGTGGAAGAATCCAAACTTGGATTAGATGCTCTAAGTGACTGTTAATAGATAGGTACTGAGACATTTTTACAGCATACTCAGCATACCTTAAGCAAAAAATTAGTTTACTAAACAATTTAACGTATAGAAAACAAACTACAGGTAGCAAAAGAAAGTACAAACCTGCAGCAAATCCATCAAATATTCTGTTTTTCCTTAAGACTGGATGACTGTTAGTGCTGATGAGAACACCTGCTTGAGCATTCCTGAAAATATCATTTTCTTCAAGGAGACCTATAATAAAATATTTCCTCAGATTAAGGCTAATGCAGATGACAAGTTTTACTAGCCTTTTTGGGTGGTATTTAGGTTTTTAAGTTTCTTACTGAAATTTAAAAATTGACAGGATTAATTTTCTAGCCAGAAAGAAAGCTTACTAGTATTCATTTACTTAAAGTAGGAGTTAACAAAACTGCTTAAAATGGCAAGCAGCCATTCTAGCCAATAAACTGGAATTTCCACGCAAGGGACCATGACTAGTTTACTCACCATTGCACCCCCAGTGCCTAAACCAATTGATTCTTATTAACTACTGAATTAAAATTAATGCCTTTTAAGTATTAAAATTTTTTCAACCCCAATGTTGCAGTTCAAGCTTTGATTATTTCTGGCCATTATTACTATAACCATTCCTTGGTCAATTTCCTTTACTCTCCACTCTCTCTTTTGCAGCTGTATTTTTCCCAGTTTCCTACAACTCTATCATGTCCCTTCTCTGCTTAAAAAAAAACATTCAGAATAAAGTTTAAAATTAACTTGCCATTTAAAGCCTTTTGTAATATTCCCCCAAAGTACTTCACTGTCTCACTACACTACCTATGCTCTGAATATGCTATACGTTTTTATCCCTAATGCCTTTGGTTTATATTTCTTCCTGGAATGTCCTGTACTCTTTCTTCCTAATGTTAATTTCTCAGAGGTTTTCAGTTTTCCTCCATTAAATTTATTATTAATTCTCTTTGGCAGTAAACAACGATTGAGAGTGGGCTGAGGAATCAAGACTTCAAGCCTCCAAAAACTGACTACTGCTTACTAGCTCTGAGTAAACAAATGACTGTTTTCTTACCTGTAAAATGGGCATAATAGCACCTACCATATAAGGTTTATGGATTAGATGAGCTAATACATGTAAAAGTTCATAGCACTAAATAAGTATTAGCTAATATTACTCCCTATAAAGTCTTATATACAGTAAATTAAAATTAGCATATCTGTGTGTCTCTGCTCCCTGAAGAGTGAGACGTGTTTTTCTGTCGACACAGGATCTGTCTGGTATTTCACAGTACTGACCTCTAAATTCCTTTTCCCTTGGAAAAGACGCCAAGTCCGTGCCTATAATTTTGCGTATGTCCACGATAACCTCTTCAAGTACTATTCTGAGATCTAGTCTAAATTTTGTACTGCATATAAAAAGCCTCATGATTTGGGCTCTGCCTCAACTTTCAGTACTTCTTGCCTTAGTAAACCACTTTTTTGAGTTTCCTTTACATTTTTGTTTACAATGTGGCACTCCATTAAGCTATCAACTTTTGGATGTAGTAAATGTTCTTTTTAATTCACCATTATATCTTTATCATCTGTATCATAGTTGTTGGTACAGAGATCAATTAGTAAGTATGTACAGAACAAATGAAAGAGTGAAATAATGGTTTCTGTATTGGTATGGTCTGCTCACTCTCAACCCCTGCCACTATTACCAATGAATACTCATTTTTCAAGACAGCTCAAGAGTGACTTTACTCGATGAACCTCTTCTTAACACCTTACAAACAAAAGACCATTCTGTATTGTGTTTCATCCTCCTATCAGAGATACGTCACTTTATTGAATTACTATAGATTATAAACTCCTTGAGACTCTATGCCATTAATTGAATCATCACTGCTTGGCTGTAGTAAATTTTGTTTATTAAATCTTGGTGTGTTAAAGTAATAACCAGCTATCCTTCCATAAAAGCTATGTACAGTGTTGGGTTACTGACATTTCAGAAATGGTGACAGATTTGCATTTGATGTTCTCCCCCATTCTCTCTTTATGAACAACATGCACCTGCAAGGGGCAGGGACTGCAGAACTTCTGCCTCAGTGCAAAGTGAGTTGACCTTTATGGGTATCAAACTGGCATGCCTTTCATTAATTCCAATCTCCAACAGTTTTTAACAGGTACAAAGCAATACTTGCTTACTGCAGACATTTTCATATGTTTACAGACCAATTAATTTCTCACACCTAGTTCTGTAACTTGAATTCTATATTTAAGTTTATTATATCAATACTGTGAATAATAGAAGGTACAGAGAGGATGTAAACAAATCCTGCTGCCTTAAAAAAGCCTTACTAACAACTGGCACACTTAAGGTGGCTACAAAAGGAAAAGAAAAATTCTGTAAACATTTGTTTCCTTTACCTCTAGGTACTAATCTCCTAAAACCATCTCAAGAGCTGATAAGGGAAAAAGACTGGCATTCACTCACTTATAACATTAATTGGCAATGTCCTTGATCATTAAAGATATGGAAGAAGAATAATGGAAAACTGGGTTTTTTACTAATGCAAAATTAACAACAATACCTCGACCCCCATTAAATATACAGATGCCACCATCTCTTCCATCATGGATTTTATTTCTTCTTAGTGTAGGATTACTATCTGTCTTAATCCAGACTCCAGCCATTGCATTGTCAAATATTTCATTGTCTTCTATACAGCCTAGGCCTATAAATGCAAACATTCAAGTTACTTATTTAGAAAGTGTATTTCTAAAGACTATTAACATTGAACAAAAGATAAAAGAGTAAACATACCAGAATTATAAACTAGAATTCCACCATTCTGTCCTCCCCAGATTTTGTTGCGTCTAATTTTGGGGTTACTTCCAGTCCTATGGATAGAGTGGAAAATAGTGCCATTTCAATTGCTTCTACTCCCATGTCCCATGTTAGATGAGGCAACAGTGGAAAAATAAACATTAATCATAGTAAGAATTAACAATGGTGTCCTTAACAGTGCTGAGAAGTCTGTCAGTGAGGAAACTAATTTTGCTTAATTCAATTTCCCACAGAATACACTTGGCTATAGATTATATTATTACTATAGTCTCCTAATATGTAAACTAAACTGAGAGGGTTAAAGTAACTACTACCATATTCTCTCCTCACATAATAAAGGGCTGAATTATATGATCAGGACAATTAGTTTCAAAAACTGTTCAAATACAGGAAAGAGATGTGTAAAAAACTATTAATTTTACAGAAATAGCATAAACAGAAGCTCCCATTTACTGACTGCCTATAACATGTCAGATATAGCTCACAAGTATTTCTATAAAGCCTCCCATTCTCCAAGTATGATAGAGTACACTGGCAGCTGACAGGACTGTCACAGTAGATGACACAGTGAAAATGAGCTCCTATGGCATTATGTGCCATTGACTGCTGTTCTCAGCTAGTCCAAGAAAGGTTAAATTCTAACCATTAAGCCAAGAGTGCAATAGGAGTGTGAATACACACACACACACACACACACAAAGGAGGAATCATGATTGAGCATTAAAAAACAATTTCTACATAGCCCACATAGTCTCCCTCCCAAGAGAAAGCCCAATGAAGAAACATTTACCTTATCTGAACCCCTGAATACATGTGATTATAGATATCATTGTCTTCTAGCACTCCATGTCCATTGTCATAAAAATAAACACCAACCTAAAAAAAAAAATTTTTTTTTCAAATGACAAAAGTGTATGTACAAAAAAATGTATTTCCCATACAAGAGTCAAAGATAATCTTACCTGCTTACCACTGTGTATCCTGTTTCTTCTCAGTACAGGAGTGCTGCCAGTTGTTACCCAGACCCCAGCCAGGGTATTACTATAAACTTCATTCTCTTCTATTACGCCTTGTCCTTTCTCATGCTGAATAAAAGTTACATTAATTACAATATAAATCTTGTATGACTAAGTAGTTTATAGTGTGTTCCCCCCTTTAAAGACAGTTATGACAAAAAAAAATCTCATTTTTTTGTTTTTGTTTATCTGGATAAGAAGATAATAACATTTTTTTTATGTAGCCTCTACCTAAGTTAAAGCTTTCAAAGCTTTTACACTGATCTTTGTGCTTTTTCTACTTTTAAAACTGTTACAGTAAGAGTAGTATCATTCAGTTTTCTTTAGCAAAGAACTTATTTCATTGTTAGATATATAACAAACTAAAAATTTCTCATTTAGATTAATAGTTATTTCAAACTTATCACTGGTGAACTCACTTTAAAATGGTAAGGTCTGAGGTTATGAAAATTATTTATTTATTTATTTTTTTGAGAGAAGTTTATTCCATTTATTTACCTAGGTCGTTGATGATGAAAATTTTTATTTTTAGCAGAAAATTTAAGACATGGATATTTCTGGAACTGTAAAATAAATATTAAGAGTCACACCTGGCATTACACAAGGACCTTTCTGAAATTTCTTATGTTTTCTTATCTCCAGCAGTTTTAAGAGTTTCAGGTATCATGATGAGAGGAGACAGGACTAATACACAGGTTTTAAAATTCTGTAAAATGCTCAATTATGTTTCAACATAAATTCAAATGAAAAATTGGCTTTTTTGGAAGAAAAACATTCAAGACAGATATCATTAGTACTTTCAGTGATATTGTGATCTTACTTAATATTTTTGGACAATTTCAGCAATTCATATAGTGGCAAAATTTCAGTTTAACAAATGTAACTCAGATTGCCAATCACTTGTTATATATGTTCAGCCCATATTACTAACTATAATTAAAGACTTTAATAAAAAGGTATATATTTTCTATGTCTAAATTCAGTTAGTTGACTAAATTTTATAGAACACTAACTACACAGACACACTATAAAACTAAAACTCATTTATATACTAAAAGGGAGAACAATAATCTTATTTACTGTCTAAATATTAAAGATAGTCACAAATTCATACTTTAAAGGTTGAAATATGGCCTACCTAAAGCTAGACATAATTCTGCCCTCCTACTTTTCTCCTGTGGTTTTGATGCATGAGATTCTAGCACAATAATAATTAACTTACCACATAAATCCCACCATGCTGGCCATCATGAATTTTGTTATGTCGAACAATTGGACAACTGTTTGTCCTTATCTGAATTCCTGCTAATGCATTGCCTATTTAAAAATAAAAGTTATAATGTCAACATACAGAGCCTACTAGAAAACAGTAAGAGTTTTACATTATATAGTAGTTAAAATTCTCTTTAGAATTTTAGTAAATGCACGATTCTGTGAAATATGTCATATTCAGAAAGATATTCATGGCCCATGAGCACTACAAGACAAAACTAAGAAAAATAGTAGTATAAAGAGATGCAAAAAGATTGTAGGCAGTGTAAGTAAAGTAGTTAAGAGTAGACTCTGGAGCTAGGCTGCTAAGTTTTGAATCCCAGGAATTCTACCTACTTCCTATGTGACACTGAATAAGTTATTTAATCTCTTTGTATCTTTGCTTCCTGATCAATAAGTGGGGATATTTTAATAGTGTCTACTTTAGAATCAATGTGAATATTATATGCTTTAATTCAGGTGTAAGGAGATCAGAACAGTTTCTGGCACTGAATAAGCTCTATGAATTACCCAGGATAAGTGTTGGCAAAAGAGAAAGTCCAGAAACATATCAACATCTAACACATGGATATCTAATAACTGTTTGCTTAATACCTCAAAAGTTATAATCAGGAATAAGTATTTTCACTTTCTAGTTAGTACCAAAGTATATTAAACTACCAGAGAAATAATAAATTGTTAAGTATTTTGGAAACTATAGATACTCCTAGAGACTAGGGTTTTATATTTATATTTTCACCCTTGGTACCTGGCATAGTGCCTGGTACATAGTAGGTACTCAGTAAATGTTTGTTAAGTGAATATATAAGACATAAAAATCTTTACTGAGAACTTAAAGAAACTGGATCAAGTTCTCCTACTTGAATGATTTCAAAGTGGTCCAATTTGCTGATGTCAGGGAGACAGTCCAAGCTCTAAAATACTATAGAACAAAACCATATACTTACCATAAATGTCATTTCCTTCAATAAGGCCTCGTCCATCACCAAAGATGTAAACTCCCCCTTGATTTCCATTAAATATAGAATTCCCCCTATAATTATGTGAAATAATAACAAATAAGCATCTACTCAGCAAAACTTACTTACTTTATACATTTAAGGCTACTCATGGTCATGCGACCTTGGAAAATTATTTAACTTCTACAGATCTCCATTTCCTAATTCATAAAATGAGGGACTCAGACCAGAGGACTTCTAAAGCCCTTTCTAGTTGTAAGACCTAAAGCTTTGGAAAAGTCACCTAATATTTGAGACAAAATAGCATTCTTAAAAATCCCCTTCAAAACAGCTAATACATTCAAAAGAACTTTTTAGTTGGTCTAGAAACATCTGCTAAATATTAACAAGATGGAAATCCCATAATATACTTTCATAAAGTCAGTGGAAAATAAAATTTGACAATTAAAAAAATCATTCATGGTCTTTGATTAGATATTATAATAGCTCTGTTCTACAGTCTTTAGATAATTCCTTTAAGACTGAATCTGTTTCCTTACTGTGGTCAGAGGGACTGGTAGGAACTATTAAAGAAAAGTGACAGCTTGAGGGTTTTGTCTTTTTTTTTTATTCTTGGTCTCTCTGTCCAAGAATCTTTGAGATAATTAGTTTCCTGAGCTAGTCTGTCTGCTGACTCTCAGGAAAAAGGAAGAGAAGTCAAGAAGGTCATTCAGGTTGCAAGGGAAGGTCATAGCCCTATTTACTCATCTGTAATAGAGTTTGATAAATTTAAAATAAAAATCACAGCATTTGCAATTGTTTATAAAATAATACTGTGCATGGCTTAAATTATTAATAAAGAAGAGAACACCCCAAGACATGCAATTGTTATTCTCATTCAGATGCACTGACTTTTTTACTAGGAATATCTATTTTATAGTAGGCAGATGTCTACAAAGACACTAAGCAGGGCTAAGTATCTTGACTTCTCTTATAACACGAAATAGAGTGAAAAAGTAGTTTCCATTCGTAATTACGTATAAATACCTTATTGTCGGGTCACTATTTGAGGTAATCCATACACCTGCAAAGTTGTTTGCATAGATTTTATTCTCTATGAATTGTCCCCTTCCTTTTTCATGGACATATATTCCCCCAGTCTGCCCATGATGAATTTCACATCGAACCACTGTGGGGTTAGCATAGGCTTTTACTTCAAAGCCTGCTATCCTGTTTCTGTGTATGTTGCAACTTTCAAAGTAACCCTGAAAAATAAAGAAATTAAACCTGTAAGTATGGCTACTTTCCAAAAAGAAATGACATTAAAGAAACTTTACTATATATCTCAAAATTAAGTATCAGAAATATTCAAGAGTAAGAATGAAACAGGTAAATGCTAAATTTCATATGTAAACATGGATAGAATAGATATAACTGTTTCAGTAAAAAGAGAACTACAAATACTGTAATTAGTCTGGCCCTAGTAAAAGCCGGGAAAGATTTATTGAATAAATACAAAGAAATGCCATTTCCCCAAAAGTAGATAGACTTCAATGCAAAAAACTATAACTATTAAAGAAAATAAACCCTTATAAACATCCCAAGAAATCAAATAAAAAAAGTTGACCTAAGGACATAATGAGAGACTACAGAAAAAGACATACAAAATAATGTATATCTTAGCCCAATAATAGAGAACCAGCCACATGAAATGTTTTTGAAGACTATGTTCATGCTACACATGCCATCATTAAATGAACAGTATATATATACACCTCACAATAATATACATTAGGCACAATCTCAACTTTTTAAAGAAAAACAATTTGTAGGCCGAAACAAAAAATGAGGGTATGATTATCCGAGGTTATTAGGGATGATTTTTGTATCCGTTATACTTCTCTAAATTTCTTAAATTTTCTATAGTGGACATGTTTTACTTATTTTATAAATAAGATAAAAGTTACTTTAACATTGATATCCTAAGCTCTAAGACTCAAGCAAGACTGAATATTAAGAGAAAAAAGGAAGATATTTATAAGACAGCACTTCTAAAAGCTATTTCATCCCCCTTGTCGAGCTCCCGTGCAGCTTCTCCTAATGTGTTCTCCTCTCTTTAAATTCCCTTTAACACTAAGTATTTTCTTGTGCTTCTTCCATGTATTGCCTTGTACTATGTCTTTGTCATATCCACTTGTACCTGATCATTAGCATCTGGAGAGAAAGGACTATATGAACTTCTGGAACATCTAGACAAGACTTTACACCTAACAAGCACTCAAGTAGGATTTGTTGAACTTTTTGCCAAATGTAGGAGAGGTTAAAAGATGTAATTCTCAACACTCTAATACACTATATATACACTACATATTTAATTCTTTAAGAAAGAGAACTTCTTGAGAAGAACATTCAGAAATAGTTTTCATTTTCCACAAACTGCAAATTACCTGTAATTTACCTCTTTACATTTTGATGAAAATCTTATTCTTTTAAAAATAAATCACAGATTACATTAAAATAAAAACATTTCTTTAAGTATAAAGTTTTCACTTCTTTGATTTTATAACAAATCCTAAGGAATGTATCCTGGCTGTATATACAGACTAGTGGCGAAATTGATCATCATAGAAACAAAAACAAATTTAAGAAGTGGGCAGGTTAAAAGAGCTTACATGTCAAACTGGAATGATTCAACATTTCTGATGTTTTCATCATAAAGAAGGGAGCTCAATTAGTCTCTTAAGTTTCTCTGCCAGGAGTTCAATGACATATCTGATTGACAAACTTGGGAAAGAAAAAACTGGGCTGCTGAATTCAGCTTTTCCCTCTACTCATGCAAGTGAGCTGCCCTTATGAAGCGCCTTCTGCTACTACTCTAAGGACACAGGGCCTGTTACTAAGTGGGTAAGCCTATTTAATTTTGGGGTTCAGGTAACCAGACCCATTTGGTTCTCATTCTAAGCTGTATCCTCTGACTTAAACTTTAAGAGTAATAATGATGATTATTTCAGCCTCCTCCTGCTACTTCATGGCTTTACATCTTAATTTGTTCAGAATGTGGCAGGGAAAGGTGTGCTTTTATTGGACTTCCACAGAGACTCCAGTAACAGGTCTCTGTTATGTCCCGCTACACAAGTTAAACATATCATACTCAAGTGTACTTTGCTATGCATGGACTAAACATTATTCAAACGCAGGGATGCTCTGTTTTCTTTAGGTTTTGATGTTGTACAGTTAAGTGAGTTAATCAGATCCACAAGTTTATTAAGGCAAATAGCAGCCCCCTCTCCTCATTTTCCCTTATCCAGAGGTCCTCACCTTCAATTTTTTTAGCTGATTATTTCAATCTTTTAAGTTTTAAGTCTTTACCTAGTAATATGGAGGTAGATCAAAATAAAGACTTGTATTGATCTATCTTGAATTTTCAGTTTAAGGTGTTATCTACTGACTTCCTATAATGAAGATGAGAATTTAGCTCGCTTACCTTTCTATCCCCCATCACACATACTCATACACTGTAACTCAGAAATGTAGTTCTGTCAGTATTTTGGTTAAATCAATGTGCTATTCAGAGCTGAGCCATAAAGTATAACTACATATTCTTTGCTGTACAACTTTGTTTTTCCCTGATGTTAATAATTATTTTGTTCTTCTTTGCTTAGATCTCTAATGATAATTCTACACAAACTTGTTGCCAGTTGTTTAAATTACCTTTTAATTCACCAACTTACCTTCCTGAATATAAGGTTTTATAACTTGCTCTAATCTGTTTGCCCTGATCATAGACTGCTTACCCTGGTCATAGACACATGGTCATTTACCACACTGTAATTTAGACTAAAAGTTAAAAAATATCCCCTTGTTCCATCAAAACGGAATTCATTATCTGTATCTTTTGTTTTAGGATAACTTTCAAGAAAAGACAGCAGTAAAAAAAAAAATTTCTTCATGCTCTTACAACCAGAAGCCTCTACCATTGCTACAAGTGTGATTTTATTATGTGCAAAAAAAAAAAAAGACAACACTGATTAACTTATAGTTTCATAATTTTACAAGGAAACCTACCGTTCTCTTAGTATGGGCTAAAGGGTTCAGTTAATTTAATTTTGCTCTAAAAATAATTTTAACAAAATGTTATTTTTTTTTGTTAAGAGATGTTTGTACTGCCAAAGCATCTAATAATACAGAAACGTAAACAGAATTTAAACAGAATTCTACTTTGCCTTTTAAGGTGTAAACAACGAAAGTTTTAACATATATATACAAAACTCCAAAGGCAGGGACATTTTACTAGATAATTCCATACTATGCAATGATTTATTTTCCTACCAGATTGCTAAGAGCATCTTCTATATTTAAAATAAATGCTTGCTCATTTCTTAGCACAAGCACTTCTAAATCTCTGCTAAACACATTATTCAAAGTCCGTTAGAATTATCATTCTATCAAGTTAAAAATGTAATGCTGATATAAAAACAAAGGTGAGACTGAGCACTTTTTCATTCAAAATTTTTGAAAGTCTTTATTAAATATGACAGAGTAGAAGGCATTTAAGAATTTCTCTTAAAACTCTCCAAATAAAAAAATGAAGAGAGGAAAAAGTATGCTATCTTCATTCCAACAAACTTGCATAACCCCAATCTACAATATATGTATATAAAACACTTGCTAAATACTCTGGAAATACTGGGTAAGGAAGAGTAGGGTAGTGAAAGCTAAGAAATGTTACCTTAGACCTTCAGCAAGGTAGGTTTCCCCAAGTAACCGAAAGTTCTAGTAAGCCTGGACAATGATCTACTAATATGTTAAGATACAGTGGCATGAATAAGACATAGGAGAGGAAGGAATACTCCCAAAGCAGTATTTTCATAGGAATAACTCAGGCACATGAAGTAAATGAAGAGGAAAACACACTAATGTACAACTTCTGTCAACTAAGACTTATGTTTACTATCTAATGGAGACTAACCAAAGAAAAGTGAAATGGAGGAAGAGAGAGGAATGCCAGATTTCAACATGGAGAATCTGTCATCTGTCAAAAGTTACATTCATAAATTTAGAATGTCTCAAAAAGCTTATAGAAATTTGGCATTGCTATGACATTTTAATTTTATTTTACAAAAATAACACTCTACAATGGATTGAATATTAAGCAAACAGATAATTAGTGAACTGGGAATAATGGTAGAAAAATTATTTTTAGGTGTGCGATTGGCACTGTGGTTATATGAAAAAAAGAAAAAACAAAGAATCCCCACTTTTAAAGATAAATGCTGAAATATTTACAGATGAGATGATGGTGGCCAGCATTTTCTTCAAAATAATCCAAAGAGTAAAGAAGAGAGTAAGGAGCGAGTGAGGAGACATAGATGAAACAAAATTGGCCATGAATTGATAGCTGCTGAAGATGGAGGATGGGGAGATGGGGATTCATTATTCTCTTTACTTTTATGTATGTTAGAAAGATCTCATGACCCAACTATGTTAAAAAATTGGAGATAAAAACCACACTGGAAACAAAACCGAAAGACAAGGCATTCAGTAAGGAGAACAGATTTAAGGAAATCACACAAAATTTAAAGGAAAAGAACACAGCAATACACACAGCCAATTCTACAGAAAGGAACATATGGACAGAAGAGTGAAGCAACACAACAGCAACAGCTACAAAAACCCTCATGTGGATGCTGAAGTAGAAAACAAATCATCACCAGGAAAAAAACCAGTGAGCTCAGACTTCTTAGCTACATTCAATGCTGGAAATACAGAATTCTGATGGAAAGAAAGTATAATAAAAACTGTATATTCTGCCAAGCCAACAGGTAATGGGGTAGGCATTCTCAAATGGCAAGAATTCAAGCTCCAGTACCTATAAACCAGTCTTTTAAAAATATACAAAAAATGGCTAGATGAAAAAAATGGAGCCATACAACGAATCAATCAAAAAAAAATTTCAGGAATGGAAACACTGTGATAAAAGGACTAAACACAAATAAATAGAGTAAATATAGACCAGTAACTGTAGGAATTTAATGCCATAAATCTTTATAAATGAAAAATAAGAATATAAAAGATGGGGCAGAGAGAAGTACATATAAAGTATGCTTATTTCTTCATTTTTCATAGGGGAAGCTCAGACTTAATGTTTAAACACATAGCAATGTCAAACTCTAGAAATCCTAGTGTCTTTTATACTGGGCATGAAGTATTTTTACAAAAACATTAATTTCTTTAAAGTAAAAAGAGTAGAAAATCTTTAAATGCTCATTTTTAAGAATACAGGAATTTCAATTCTAAGTATGTCTTGGGAAAAAGACAATTTCAGAGAACAAACAAAAAATAAATACATTTAAAGATAGAGGACACGACAGAAACCAGATGTGTTTGAAGTTCTACAGAGAACAAAGTCAAATTTAAAAGAGCTCAAATTTAATCATAGTCTGCTAACATAAAGAAGACAAGCCAAAAGAATACTTGGAATGGAAGAACATTCATTCTATCAAAGGATTTTAAAGGATTGTGTCACAACACTAAAACCAGATGACAGGCCCAAGATATGCTTTAGTTCCATCCTTCCCTCACAAATCTCTTCATTGATCTTAAAAAGAATATCCAGCTATAGCACTGCCTACAGTTTTTAAAAAAAGTTACAGGGCTTATAAACCCAAATTTATAAAATATAAATGTTATCAGGGGTGTGTGATGAGTAGTAAATTACTATGATGAACTTGAGTAAGTGACCATCATCAAAGGTCTTTTCAATATGAAGAAATTTACTTAAGATGATCTTGATGCCTCAGATCTCTTTAATGAGACTAGAGGCATGCATATACATGATACTTGAACTGTATGTAACTCAGGAGCAAAGTGTAAAGGCAACACAGACTAAGAAATACTAGCTTAGTATAATTCCATTACAAAATATGAGTTACATTTAGGAACTATAGTCACTAGAGGCCTCAAAGGGAGGGCAGATTCTCAAGCCTCTAATGTTTTAACATCTTCCATATATTTGCCCAGACTCCTCAGTTCCTAAAGTTGCCCCACCTTCACACTCCTTAGAAAAAAGAACCACAATTTGCAAAGAAATGTTAGTTTCTTTATTCCAGCTGGAGAAAGGCAAGTGGTCATCTCCACTCTGTTTTCTTATCTACAGACCCAAACTATAGCCTGAGTTTTAGTTGAATTATTTTTCTCAGGTTACCATTACTCCAGAAATATGATGAACTCGATGGTCCTATTTAGGTCTAATCAGAACTTGATAATACTCCTCATGGCCAGTTCACTTTTTTTTTATTAAGGTATCATTGATATACACTCTTAAGAAGGTTTCACAAGAAAAACAATGTGGTTATTACATTCACCCTTATTATCGAGTCCCCCACATACCCCATTGCAGTCACTGTCCATCAGTGTAGTAAGATGCCACAGAGTCCCTATTTGCCTTCTCTGAGCTACACTGTCTTTTCTGTGACCCCCCACACACCATGTGCACCAATCATGATACCCCACAATCCCCTTCTCCCTCCCTCCCCACCTGCCCTCCCCTAGCCCTCCCCTTTGGTAACTGCTAGTCCCTTCTTGGAGTCTGTGAGTTTGCTGCTATTTTGTTCCTTCAGTTTTGCTTCATTGTTATACTCCACAAATGAGGGAAATCATTTGGTATTTGTCTTTCTCTGCCTGACTTATTTCACTGAGCATAATACCTCTAGCTCCATCCATGTTGTTGCAAATAGTAGGATTTGTTTCTTTCTTATGGCTGAATAGTATTCCATTGTGTATATGTACCACTTCTTCTTTATCCATTCATCTACCGATGGACACTTAGGTTGCTTCCATATCTTGGCTATTGTAAATAGTGCTGCGATAAACATAGGGGTGCATATGTCTTTTTGAATCTGAGAAGTTGTTTTCTTTGGGTAAATTCCTAGGAATGGAATTCTCGGGTCAAATAGTATTTCTATTTTTAGTTTTTTGAGGAACCTCCATATTGCTTTCCACGATGGAGCCAGTTCACTTTTAAAATAAGTTCTGCAATAGGGTTTTAGGTACAAACAAAACAAAAACATTTCCTTCACTAATTGAGAGTTTGTGTATGTGAATCCAAAATTCCTAAGTTGCTTAATTAATACCATGTAACGGCAGTAAAACTTCATCATAACCCTATGTGCCACTGTGTCACTACCTCCTTTCCCATCTCTGACCACTTAACAAGATATGTTGCTAAATGCTGTATTAGGACTTGAAAATTACCTCAATGAAAATTAGACAGTAAATTAAGAGAATACCCGAATAGAGACGCCCAAGAACATTATTTTGAAATAGTGACTTAAAAGAGTACAAAAAATCATGTTTCTATAAAACTGTGTAAAGTTGACATAGTATTTAAAACACAGTATCATCCATGAAGATACCTAATTAACTGCTGCACAACAGTTTTAGAACTGATACTTTATTATTACTGTCTCTCTCATTATAAAAGTTCTGCTAAAAATTTTAAAAGGAATAAAATAGAAATCAAACTAATGATGAAACCATTATTTCCCAAGTGTAGTCTACAAACAACCTGCATTAAACTCACCTATGGTGCTTATTAAAAACGTAAGCCCCACACCCCATCCTTGAAAATTCTGATTTATCATATCTGGGTGATTTTTTACACACACTTGTATTTGAGAACTACTGAATTAGAACTTACTCCCCTCAAAAAGATCACATCAATTCCCTTAAGAGCTCCATCTTCTCTACATGTATGTAACATTAGATCCGTTAATGTACAGAATGAAAAATGCAGATTTATTTTAAAACATAATGCTGAAATCTCTTTTAAAACTATGTTCTTGAATTCAGATAGTCTGCTGATGAGAAAGGCTGAAACTTATTTGAAATTTAACTGACATGATGTCAGTTTTTCCATTAAGAATAAATGTTCTTACCATGCCATGATCAAATGTGAACACACCAACGTCACGTCCATGATGAATATGATTCCGTCTGATAATCGGGTTCCCATGATTTTTAACCCAAATCCCAGCTAAAGCATTATTGGAAATTTCGTTATCCTCATATATTCCCTAAAACAATCAGAAATAAACATTAGAAGAGCTTTAAACAAATTAAAAAAAAAAGAAAAAAAATATTAAAAATACCTGTGCATGATCTGTTATATAAAGTCCAACATTTTCACAGTCGCTGATGTTACAGTGCTTGATAGTGGGACATGCTCCTTGACCACTAACACATACTGCAGAGCCAACTATAAGAGAAATAATTTATTTAAGAACCTACTGGGCAATAACCCAGCGATTCATTTGATAATAAAACATAAAGGAAGCACTAACCTGTACATGTACTTCGAATGATACAATGATCAATAATAGGGCTACAATTTACTGTAATCTCTAAGCAGTGGTGTGCATTGTGGTGTTGAGCAGATTTGTCATCAGGGTTAAACTGAAAAGTAGAAATTTTGTTTAAACAACCACTGCCTTAAATGAGTTCAACATACATTATTTTAAATTTTTAAATTTCTTACCCTTATTGTCATATATCCAACATAAGCATCCTCAGAACCTTCCATAAAGACAAAGGTTGAATCTCTAGTGTTTTCAATTATAACTTTGTCTGCTACTTTTCCAGGTGCTGTGGAAAAGATATTTTAAAGCATGTTACCCTTATCAGACAGATGAAATAGAAATAAAAAATTACTTTTTAGTTACTAAAAATACATCATCATAAAACTAGTAAATGGTAGAACCCTTTTTATTATTTTTAAGTTGGGTGCTTTTTGCGAGGGGAAACTTAAAAAAAATATTACTGAGTAGATAGGACTAATATTCAATTTATCAGATAACTATGTTTCACTGGGCTTTATTACAGGCAGTCATAGTTAATGTAGCTATTACCTAAGAACCATTATACTCAAATCCATGTATAATAATATTTCTAATAAGATTTAACTACAAATAGTATTTAATATCAAATGCAACAGTTTATTAAAACATGGGTTTCTTGTGGAAACAAAATCACCACCAGCAGCAACAGAAAAAGCAGCTCAGGGAGATGAAATAGGGGAATGATGAATAGGGAAAAAGGAAGAAAGAGAGAAAACCCTTTATTTAAACTTATTTCCAATACTGGCCTTGATTTGGAAAACAATCAAAACTCATTAGGCAAGAATTTTCTATGCCCTCCCCTTCTCTTTTCTTTGTGGTAGAAATGGGGGAGGGAAGCAGAAGGGATAGTAAATGCAAATTTCACTAACAAGTATTAATTACTGGCTATCTTAAAATGGTCTATCTACCATATCCTTAAAAAAATAAGAGATAGCATAAATCTTCAAAAGACTTCAGTGTTCAACAAATACTTCATTACATTTATTTTAAGAAATTTGACTATAAAAATAGCTTTGAAATAGTACCACAATAAAAACATTAGCATCTTTATTTTCAAATAAAAGATAAAACAAGTATTTTTCTTTCCTTAATGAATAAGTAAGGTGGTTGGAAAAAGTACTGATGTCAAGAAATATAACATCTAAAAAAATGGAAAGCAACAGATCTATAACTTCTGAACTCTTATGTTTTCATTTGTCATATAAAATACACACAATGTCTAATTCTTATTCTTTCCTTCCATTGTTATTATAGAAATTCACCTGGATTTTAAGTCCCTAGCATTTAAAAAAAGCCATCATGCAAACGAAATGTTAAAATTCTAATGACAATGCATTTCAAAATACCTGCACCAATCATGGTGATTGGAGATTCAATATATATCCATTCATCAGTATAAATTCCAGAATGAACAAAGATAAGTCCATCAAAATGAGCTTCTTGTACCCCACCTAGGGCATCTTCAATTGTATCATAATACTAGAAAAAAATAAACATGTTAAGTACAGACTGAAAGATTACCATTTTAAGTATTATAAAAATACAAATCAAACATACCAACATATTTTCTCTTCCTTTATATCTTGCAGGGTTACTGTAGAAATGTTCTGCAAATCCTGGCTTTACATGTGCACCTTTATACTAAAATGTCAAAAACAAAGAAACAAACAAAAAAACCCCAGAAATAAACAATGAATACTGATGTAAACATTATATTGTACATTAATTTAAAAATGAATATTTTCCATTAAATTATCAAAAACAATGATCAATTATGCCAGCTTATTTCATAGTGCAGTATAATATCTGAAATACTTATAACTCAGTCATATTGAGTAAGGGTTTCCCAACCTTAGCACTACTGACATTCTGGGACATAAGCCTGTGTTGGGGGGTATCCTGTGCACTGCATCACGTTTAGCAGCATCCCTGGCCTCTATCCACTAGATGCCAGTAGCATTCTCTTCTCCAGTTGTGACCACCAAAAATGTCTCAAGACATTGCCAAATGTCCCTGAAGAGCAAAATCACGCCCCAGTTGAGTACCATTTGTAAAAGACTATATGAAAGTCAAGCTAAATGTGAAACTTTAAAGTAACTACTGAACACCAATAATTTAAAGTACAAACAGACCCACAGAAAGTATAACTGCTCTTAAACTACTGAAGCTTATTTCAACTGTTTAAATTATTAAAAAGTAAGCCAGTAGTGAAAAGAACTGTAAATATTTTGTTGGTTGATTATTCAATGGCTTGAAACGTATTCTTGAATCTAAATTTTTTAAAAAGGGATTTCTGTTTACAGTTTTTAAAATCAATATTTTCTATTTACACTTCATACCAACTGCTGGAAACTCTCTTTCCAAGGATTTGGATGTTCATATTCTTCCGGATTAATCTGGTAGAATTTGCCAGGTTCAGGATGCATCATGGGGCGGGTATATTCAAATACTTCCATGTATAATCGTTTCCTGAAGGGGCAAGGGAATTAAAGATTTCTTTATAAAATGTCCTTTAACAACTATAAAAATTATCTAAGACCTCAAAAACGTCTAAGGATATAAACAAATATAATTTTAAATGTAAAAATATAGGTTTGGCAAAAACAATGTAACTGCATATGAAAAATAGTCCACCCAAAAGAAAGTGTCAATTCTTCAAAATTTGATTAAGTCAGAGAAAAAAAAGTCAACCTTACTGTAAAAACCCCATACAGTTATTATTTAAAAGGATGATTTTCAATAAAATACTCTGAACTACTCCAGTATTTTCAGTTCATTTACATCCTCTTAAGAACCATTAAATCTTAGAAATGGGGTGATAATAACTATTATCACTTTCTATACAAAGCAGAATGTTTATTTTCTGTTCTTCATTCTCTTTTTCCTTTCTAAAACAAGTACAATCTTCTTTGTCAAATTTAAAGTGTACCCCACAGAAATACAAAGAATTATAAGAGAATATTATGAGAATCTATATGCTAACAAGCTGGAAAACATAGAAGAAATGGACAACTTCTTAGAAAAATACAACCTTCCAAGACTGACCAAGCAAGAAACAGAAACACTAAACAGACCAATCACCAGCAACGAAATTGAATCGGTAATCAAAAAACTACCCAAGAACAAAACCCCCGGACCAGATGGATTCACCTCTGAATTCTACCAGACATATAGAGAAGAAATAACACCGATTCTCCTTAAAGTTTTCCAAAAAATAGAAGAGGAGGGAATACTTCCAAACTCATTCTATGAAGCCAGCATCACTCTAATACCAAAACCTGGCAAAGACCTCACCAAAAAAGAAAATTAAAGACCAATATCCCAGATGAACGTGGATGCAAAAACACTCAACAAAATATTAGCAAACCGAATTCAAAAATACATCAAGAGGATCATACACCATGATCAAGTGGGATTCATCCCAGGGATGCAAGGATGGTACAACATTCGAAAATCCATCAACATCATCCATCACATCAACAAAAAGAAGAACAAAAACCACATGATCATCTCCATAGATGCTGAAAAAGAATTTGACAAAATTCAGCACCCATTCATGATTAAAACTCTCAACAAAATGGGTATAGATGGCAAGTACCTCAACATAATAAAGGCCATATATGACAAACCCACAGCTAACATCATACTTAACAGCGAGAAGCTAAAAGCTTTTTATCTAAGATTGGGAACAAGACAGGGATGCCCACTCTCTCCACTGTTATTCAACGTAGTACTGGAGGTCCTAGCCATGGCAATCAGACAAAACAAAGAAAAAAAAGGCATCCAGATTGGTAAAGAAGAAGTCAAATAGTCACAATTGGCAGACGACATGATATTGTACATAAAAAACCCTGAAGACTCCACTCCAAAACCACTAGAACTAATATCTGAATTCAGCAAAGTTGCAGGATACAAAATTAACACACAGAAATCTGTTGCTTTCCTATACACTAATGATGAACTAACAGAAAGATAAATCAGGAAAACATACATTCACAATTGCATCAAAAAGAATAAAATACCTAGGAATAAACCTAACAAAGGAAGTGAAAGACCTATACCTTGAAAACTACAAGACACTCCTAGGAGAAATTAAAGAGGACACTAACAAATGGAAATGCATCCCATGCTCTTGGCTAGGAAGAATAAATATTGTCAAAATGGCTACACTAACTAAAGCAATCAACAGATTCAACGCAATCCCTATCAAAATACCAACAGCCTTCTTCAATGAACTGGAACAAATAATTCTAAAATTCATATGGAACCACAAAAGACCTCGAACAGCCAAAGCAATCCTGAGAAGGAGGAATAAAACAGGGGGAATTAGGCTCCCTGACTTCAAGCTCTACTACAAAGCCACAGTAATCAAGACAATTTGGTATTGGCACAAAAACAGTGGAACAGAATAGAAAATCCAAACATTAACCCAAACATATACAGTCAATTAATATATGATAAAGGAGCCTTAGATATACAATGGGGAGATGACAGCCTCTTCAGCATCTGGTGTTGGAAAAACTGGACAGCTACATGTAAGAGAATGAAACTGGACTACTGTCTAACCCCACACACAAAAAAACTCAAAATGGATCAAAGACCTGAATGTAAGTCATGAAACCATAAAACTCTTAGAAAAAAATACAGGCAAAAATCTCTTGGACATAAACATGAGCGACTTCTTCATGAACATATCTCCCTGGCAAGGGAAACAAAAGCAAAAATGAACAAGTGGGACTATATCAAGCTGAAAAGCTTCTGTACAGCAAAGGACACCATCAGTAGAACAAAAAGACATCCTACAGTATGGGAGAATATATTCATAAAAAACGTATCTGATAATGGGTTGACATCCAAAATATATAAAGAACTCATGCACCTCAACAAACAAAAAGCAAATAATCCAATTAAGAAATGGGCAGAGGACATGAATAGACACTTCTCCAAAGAAGAAATGCAGATGGCCAACAGGCACATGAAAAGATGCTCCACATCGCTAATCATCAGAGAAATGCAGATTAAAACCACAATGAGATATCACCTCACACCAGTGAGGATGGCCAACATCCAAAACACAAACAACAACAAATGTTGGCGAGGATGTGGAGAAAAGGGAACCCTCCTACACTGCTGGTGGGAATGTAAATTAGTTCAACCATTGTGGAAAGCAGTATGGAGGTTCCTCAAAAACTCAAAATAGAAATACCATTTGTCCCAGGAATCCCACTCCTAGGAATTTACCCTAAGAATGCAGCAGCCCAGTTTGAAAAAGACATATGCACACCTATGTTTATCGCAGCACTATTTACAATAGCCAAGAAATGGAAGCAACCAAAGTGTCCATCAGTAGATGAATGGATAAAGAAGAAGTGGTATATATACACAATGGAATATTATTCAGCCATAAGAAGAAAACAAATCCTACCATTTGCAACAACATGGATGGAGTTAGAGGGTATTATGCTTAGTGAAATAAGCCAAGCAGAAAAAGACAAATATCAAATGATCTCATTCATATGTGAGGTATAAAAGCAAAGAAAAAAACTGAAGGAACAAAACAGCAGCAAACTTACAAAACCCAAGAACAGACTGATAGTTACCAAAGGGAAAGGAACTGAGGAGGATGGGAGGGAAGGGAGGGACAAGGGGGAAAAGGGGGCAGTACGATTAGCAGACGTAATGTTGGAGGGGGGGTGCAGGGAGGGCTGTACAACTCAGAGAAGACAAGTAGTGATTCTATAGCATCTCACTATGCTGATGGACAGTGACTGGAATGGGGTTGGTGGGGGGGACCTGATGAAGGGAGTAGTTTAATAACCATAATATTGTACATGTAATTGTAGATTAATGATACCAAAATCAATTATGAAAAAAGAAATTTAAAGTGTACCTTATTTTTAGCATCATAAAAGTAACACATATAGCCATTGTAAAATACAGAGAAGTATAAAGAGATAACCTATACTTTTAATGTATTCATTAATAGTTTACTATGTTTCCTTCAAGTCTTTTCATCTACAGATGATTTCATTTTATTACAGCTGTGATTATATAGTTTATAAAATTTTGTTTTCTGCTCTTTTCACTTTTTATAACATGGCATTTTTCCATGTTATTAAAAATTGTGTAAAAATCACTGCAGTGATTGCATTATAACCCCCTTCAAGTAGACATTACATTGTTTACTTAATCCATTCTCTTATTGCTGGATATTTAGATTATTTCTAATTTTCCCTCACTGTTAACTGTGCTATTATGAACAATTCGTACATAAGGCAAAAATTTTCAGTAGTAGAATTGCACGGGTCAAAGGGCATGCATATTTTAAGGTTTGTGAATGTAACTGTCAAACTATTTTCCAAAAGTGATGTACAAAATCTACATTCTCACTAATTAATTGTTTTAAGTCAGACTTAGCTCTGTTTATAAAAAGCAATTAAATGAAAAACATTTCTCACAATCACTCAGTTGCTATTACCTGATAAACAGCAGAAAAAGTACTTTGTTTACTGTTCTATAAATATGGTCTGGTCTGACAACCCACATTTGAAATAAACAGGTAACTTGGAATTTTTAAGCATTCTAATTTTTTTCCAACTAACTGTAACTATGAACTCACACTTCAAATTCCCTAACACCTTTAGCATTTTGGGCAGCAAGTAATACATCTCAAGATAATAAATAAGTTTTCACTTACCACAAAATTGGATCATTAGCAAGCTCACTGAAGCGTTTACACACACAAGCTGCTCTACAAAGATCCTGTTCCAGCAAATAAGAGAAGATTTTTAGAACTACTTCATCTGGAAGTTTCTCCTGAAGATACTGTTCAGCAGGTGCTGCTATAAAAAGATTAACAAACAGAATATGAACAATCTATCATACTGACAATGACTTTCTCATTATTTAAATAGCATAACTTTCATTTTATCTAATGAATAGCTTATTTTTTGATGACAATCATTTTATAAGCATTTTGCTTTCATAGATGACACATATTATCTTCTTTTATCCTTACTTAACAAGTATTCTTTCTTTTAGCTATTATGTACAATTTCAGAAACTGATTAAAATAAATATATAAAAAGTATTTTTATGCAACAAAGTCAAAGAAGGGGAGGCTGCGTTCTCATGCTTATTCTATAATAGTAACATTCTCAGTCCCAAATGTGACACAAAACTACGTTTAACTTAAAATTTTTGGCACCAAACAAAAACTTAAAACAATTATTTGGCCCTATCCCTTAGTTTTCCCATAGGAATACCTGATAGATCTTGTGATTTTCCAGATACTCTTGCACGTTTTGCACGATGACCAAAGTTTTCTGTAGTTGAAGTTGAGGCACCCTTCAAAAACAAAATGAAAACTAAGCAAGTATTTTTACCATAATATATCATTACTTCTAAAAAATGATGACATCCCTTTTTGTTTCCTAACAATTCTTTCATTACAAAAAGAGAAGCAGTTACTTTTAACTCACCTCCATACTGCTCTTTGTAGGACACGCTGTTCTTTTCGGCAAAAGAGTTTTTCTACGAAGTTGGTATGGACTATTTTGTGCACCAGGACCTGATTCTTCTGCAACCATATCTGCAGGTACATCATCATCTGTTATAAACAAAAGCAATATGAAAAATGACACCCATTTTAAAAAAATAAGCTCTATGAATTCAGTACACTTTTTAAAAACTTCATAGAACAAATTTTTTTGAGGGGAGGGGGAGGAAATATCACCTATATATAAAATTTCAGCCAAAAATATGAAAGAAATGTTGGATTTCTACCTCATTTCTTACTTAAAAATAAATTTCAAACTAGACCATATATTAAATATAAAAAAGAAAAGAATAAAATCTCTAGAAGAAAACAAAATTATTTTTTAAATCTTAAAGTGGAGCAGCTCTTTTAAGGTATGACAGAAAATGTGGAAGACGTTTCTTTTTTTAAGTGAGGAGGATGTTCACTTGACAAGGGGAATGAGAAGGGCAGTGAGTTAGTGCCTAAGTGTGGTGAGCAGGCAGCCTAGCAAGGGTTGTCAGAATCAAAGTGGGGTGATGAGGGATAGAGGGTGTTCTGGCATAGGGTGCTGGAACTTAAGAGGGCGAAGAAAGAAATCCGTGTGTGGGGGGGGGGGGAATGGCCAGGAAGGAGCGTCAGAGCAAGAGTAGGGAGAGAAGGGCATTGCACAGGAGAGGGGATGGAGGAACTGGATGACTGTATGTTCAACAGAGGGAGTCATCAAATAATTAAAGAGGATAAGGGAAGCTGGTTTCTGTCAAAGAGTTAGAACATAAAGAGAGAAAGCTAGAATGAACCCTATGATGTTAAGACTGGAGTTGACACTATAAATGCAAATTCATGGGTTTTAATACTTAGAGAAATAAACATAGATGGGAATGTTTGGATACATGTGGATATACATGTGAACATTCCCTAGCTCTGTCCACTGACAGAGCCTGGAAACAGTGACACTCCAATAGCAATAACCATGACTAGTATTTGGATCTTGGCTTCTGAATAACATTTTCTATAAAAGGAGTAAGGGACCCTTGGAGAATTGGCTGATTCTGGGTAGGGGAAAATATAAGATGAGCCTGGAATATTTTGTGGCAGAAACAAAAAAAGTGCTCAAAGAATGATGAGAACATGTCAAAAGGACACAGAAATTACCCCGAATGGTCACCCACTTGCAAAATTAAGTTACAGCACCAAAATCCATAATGATAGCAAAGGGATTACAACCCACTGAATGGATAGTAACAGACACATTCATACTACTATAAATATGAATGAATAAACTGAAACTTTGATAAAGAATGGGATATTTAAAGTACCTTCCCCACACAAAACACTTATTAAGTACAAATGGAAGAACAATAACTCTGTAGTAGAGATGCCAATCAGACCCTGCTTTAATCAAGAGATCAAAGTCAACATCATCATTAACAGGACACACTGAAACTGTGTGCTATCAGATATCAACCAATATCCTTGTTTGTAGGAAATACACATTTATGTATTAGTAAAAGACAGGACAATATGCTGGCAACTTCCTCTTGAGTATTTAGGGGAAAAATTATTTGTACTGTACATCTAATTCTTCTCCAAGTTTAGATTGTTTAAAAAAGAATGAATAAATTAATATACAAAAAATTTTTAAATTCTGCTTGGAAAATGAAAACCACAAATAGTTAAAGGAAGCAACACAATCAGAAAACATATTTGCAGCATATGTCACAAGAAGGTAATTTCTTTATTATATCTGAGTGCCTACAAAATCAATATGGAAAAGATCAACATATCAATAGAAAATTGGGCCAAGAACATGAACAGCCAATTCATAATTAAGGAAATACAAATGAAATGCTAGTAACTATGAGATTTTTTTGTGATATTAGGAACTGAATAGCAGATTATCAAAGACTAAAAAGTTCAATCACATATTAGTATCATCAAAGGATAATATGAGAATAAAAAATAGTTCTTAATTGCTCTAAGGAGAGAAATTTGGCAACAGTTATTACTACTTAGCAACTCCATTTCTTGGAATTGATTCTGTAGCTATATTCACACCTGTGGACAAAGTAGTATGTACGAAAACATTCATTGCAGCACTGTTTATAATACGTAGGGTAACAATAAAATGTTCATCAATAAGGATTTGTTAAATAAACTATAGTATAGTTTATACAATAGACTATTATGTAGTCATTACAAAAAATAAAGGAGTTCTATATAGACTGATAAGGAATTATCTCCAATATATAGTAAATATAAAAGGCAAAATGTAAAGAATGTGCTTAGTATATGTGTGTGTTTTAAAGCTATATATGCTTTACATATATATATAATTCCATGATGGCAGGGAGTTAATTTGAAGAGGCTCCCAATGGCCAAAGATGGACAGCTTGAACATCAGTAGTAACAATTGGAATGGACTGAAAGAAATATGTTTAAATTGTGAGTTTATAATGACTCTTAAGGGGAAAAAAGGTTACTTTGAAATTGCTAGTGAAAACCAACCAATTCATCATTTTGAAACTGGTAAATAACAGGAAATAAACATTTCTTCTTCTTCTCTTATATAAAGTGAACTACCAGGTAACCAAATATTAGATGAGCGAAAGCTTCTCTACAGAAACATTCCAGCAAAAGTGAGTAATAATAAAATAAGAAATAATGAAAATCTGCAATCTCTAAAAATGGATTCAATTGTTATCAACAGTTCCTAATATCACAAAAAGAAAAAGAGACTTTATGTATCTCCTGTTGAAAGAATACACCACAACCTACGCAGTACTGCCAAAACATTAAATCTAAATCTCACTGAACCTGTAAGGAATTATAAACGGTCAAACTATACCAATTTCTTCAACAAATAAATTGCATGGAAAAAAACTGGAAAAAAAAAGCAAAACTAAAGCATACTGTTTAAGAACATACCTTGGTATTTAAATTATAAGCAAAAAGCCAAAAGGAGGTTATCATAACAATGCCTTCTGTGGAGGAAGGCAGAGGATTATCATTGGAATAGGGCATATAAAAGGGTTCTGCAGTGCCTGGCAACGTTCTTTTTCTTGACCTGCTGCTATTACAATACCAATCTTAATAATAATTTAATACCTTAATAACTCAATAAGCTATATGTCTGCTTCATATTAGTTTCTGTACCTGGCTGTATTTTACAATGATGAAGGTGTTTTTAAAAGGTGGGTGGGTGGGGTTGCAACAGTGTTATACTAAAAAACAGAGGTTTTCTAACAGCAGACCTTGGGCAAATTAATGATTTTAAGCCTCAATTTTTTCATCTATTAAAAATGGTACAGTATCTTAAATTCACAGGGCTGCTGAAAGATTTAAATAGAGTAACACGCAAACCACTCAGCGCTAGGCTTGGCTCATATTGTGTTAAATAAATGTTTCAGCTATTATTATTTCAAATATTATTCCATGAACATCACTTAAAAATGAAACTTGGAAAATGAAGTAAGTTTTCTATGTATTGCACTGTAGTCAGAAAATACAGCCAGTGTGATATCCCTAGGTATTTGTGGAGTCATCCCTTTGTATTTTGATAGGTGGTTAATTTCTGTAAATGTCTCCTGTGCTTGAAAGAACATCTACATTGTTTTTTAGAGTCAAGTTTAATCACATCTAAAAGATCAACATTGTTAATTGTGTTGTTCAAATACTCTATGCCTTTATTTTTGTTGGGAGTGGTGGTCGTGGTAGTGGTCTGATTTATCTATTCTCTTATGAAGGATATGTGCTAAAACCTCCCACTATATCAATAGGTGGCCCACTTGTTTTCAGTATGTAAATTCTTGCTTTATACACTTTGAAAAAATGTTACTTGGACATACAGTATCAAGATTATTTCTTCCTGGTGAATTATTTATTTCACTATTATGCAATGGGTTTATTCTTAATAATACTTTACCTTAAAAAAATATTTTTCCCTGATAATATTTTCCTAACAGCTTTTTGTTTTGTTTTATAAAAGCCTAATATTTTTTCAACCCTGTATTTTCAACTTTTTACTCTTGCGTCATTATACTTTAAATTTAGTTTTTCTTAACCATTTATTGCTAGATTTTCTTACCTTTTCAGCCAAAATAAGAATACCTGTCTAACCTGCTATAAAACCCATGTAAAGCTAATTTCCATAATTATTTTTTTAATTTCTGAAAGGTGATTTACTTTTCTTTTTCAAGTTTTTTTTCATACTGGACTGTTACATCATCAGGCTTTATTTCCTCTTTATCCTTTTAATCATTTTATACACCCTTATTTTATATTCTCTTTTAGATTGCTCTATCAGTGGGCACTTAAAATCTGTGCACAATTAGGCAAGTTGTTTCAGGTTCTAGGCCACATGCTTGGCTCTTAGTGCTAGCTCTATTTTGAAAAGACCCCAGGCCACATCTCCTATCCCTACATGAGCACTAAGATTCTATCCCAGACTGCTTAGGATATACATATATCCAGGACTGAAAGTTCCCTGTGCTATTATAAAGCAACACCAGCACCTTTCTGCTTTGACTTGATTTTTCTCATTTCTGGCATGTGAGAAATTCCTCTTTCTTTCTTTAGAGTTTAGCTATGCATTTAATAGTTTTGCTCTTATTTTGTGTTACATTTCTGTTTGTGGTATGTATGCACTTGGGGGTGATTATCAGCTTGGTTTATCATGCTGCTAGTAGTCTCTACAACATTCAAAAGCACATTCTTTTTTTTTCAAACTCTTAATGTTTATTTATGATGACAAAAATTCAAATGATTAATATTTTCTTCTTTACACCCCTCTGTAGTTCATAAATTTTCTAAAATGAGCCTTTATTACTGTTTTTACTTTTTTTTTATTGTGGTAAGATATATGTAACACAAAACTGACCATTTTAGCTACTTTTACATGGCATTATGTACATTCACACTGTTGTGCAACCATCACCACCATCCATCTACAGACCCTTCTTAACATCCCAAACTGAAACTCTGTATCCATTAAATTATCTCATCCCCTCCTCATCCTGCCCCTAGAAACCACCACTCTGCTTTCTGTTTTATGAATCTGAACTATTCCATACACCTCATATAACTGGAATCATACAATGCTTTTCTGTTTGTGTGGGGCTGTTTTTATTTCACTTAGCATCATTGATGTTATCAATGCCCATCCATTCCATAGCATATATCAGGATTTCCTTCCTTTTTTAAGGCTTGGTATATATACCCACAAACATTTATATATCACATTTTTTGTTTATTCATTTATTTATCAATGAATATTTGATTGTTTCCACTTCAAAAGTACATTCTTATATACTTTTCATCCTATACAACCCTATCTCTCATCCCACTCCCACTCCTGTTTAAATTCTATAGATCTTATTATTACAGTTGTTATCTGCCCACCCACTTCCACCCTGAAATCCTTCTTTCCTTCTCACTATCAACACAGCATTTACTAAAGGCTGAGAAGTAAGGAATTCAGAGGTAGTAACAGGGAAGAGAAGGTGTTGGTTAATGCAGCTGCAACCTGAAGTTCACACCAAATAAATACACAAAGCTACATGCTCTGAATCATGTAGTACCACAGTAAGCTCAAGCTCAACTTCCCATTTGTAAACACTGTCCTGTTCTAAAGCACTCAAACCTCAGTTCTAAAACAACTGTATTAAACTCTTATTTGGGCTGAGGTAAAGAATCTGTGCTGAATTTCTATTTAGTTTTAAAAAATTACCAACTGACTGTTCTGAGAATGAGGTACACTGCCAGAAGATATTTTAAAAAGGGTCACTGTGAAAAGATCACTTGGCCACACTGTAATAAGAAGCAAAGGAGAAAGTTTAAAAAACAAAAAACAATCTCTAGTCACAATAGCTGCCTTATGTTTTTTATTTACTTCTTTGGTATATGCCGTATTTTCCTAATAAAATTATGAGCTCTAAGGGAAAGGTCCCTCTTTTATATTCTTCCTCAGTGTTTAGCTGGGTGCTCAATAAGTACTTAATAAATGTTGATTCTCATCTACGGAGAACACTGTAATTTTACTCAAGTGAAGGAGGTTTCCAGGAAACCATCACTAATAGTGGGCTCTGATGACTTCACATGCTATTTTACAAACAATAAAAACCCAGACAGAAACTGCTTCATTTCTTCCTGCCTCCAACTCTATGCACTCATTTAACTGTACATCTATTATTTTTGTTCTGAAATTATGGAGAATTATTCCCAAGATAGATTTGACATATATGAAGGAAACAAATAATATTTGTTAAGTAAATAAATGAAACAGTGTATAAAGTGAATGATCCATGGTAGCTGCCAAACTGGCTTCAATTGGAGAACCAAGAAATCATGAAAGATTATAGTTTTGTTCCAACAGCAAAATCTAAAAGAAAAGACCTCAAGATAGTGTTTCCTTAAACAATTTTAACTTCATAGCCCTCACTTTTACATCTAATATTAGATGCCAATATTTAGATGTCAAGCTGCAATCCAAGACTAACAAAAAGTAATTCAATACCAAAAATGTTCAATTACAACCATCATTTATAGAAAATTTAATTTTCAATTAGGAAAAATGTTCTTGACCAGAGATATCCAACAGAAACAGAATATAATTAATTATGTAATTTTTAATTATCTAGCAGCTCTATTTAAAAAAAATTAATTTTATTTAACCAATTATATCTAAAGTTTATCATTTCAACATATAGTCAACATAAAATTATGAGATCTTTTACATTCTTTTGTTGTTGTAAATCTTTGAGATCAGTATGTATTTTTAACACAGCATGCCTCAAATTCAGATGGACCATATTTCAAGTGCTCAATAACTATGTCCCTAGCTGGGACAGTATATAAACACACACCTCTATTAAAACCTTATTAGTCCTCTTAAAATTGGTATCATGAATTTTACTGTAATTAGTATAACTATTAAAATCCGTATCATGAATGATGCTGTATACACACTCATATATACAGCATCAAAATTTTATAATTTTTTAGATTTTACTACATATCCTATATAAATATACTTGAGTCTTTGCTCTTACTAGGAACCACAGGGATAATTGAAGACTGGAGAATAAGCATTCTTCTTTAACCAAAAAATAATCTTTGACATCTTTGATATTAAATAGCACTGAACATTTTTATAAGGGCTCATTTCAACAGAAAAAGAGACTTAAGTCTATACATTCTGGGGCTAGCAGAACACCATAATTTTTTTATACCTTTAGAACTACCTGAAAGGTTTACAAAAAACAATACTATTGATTGGCTGGGACTAACCTAAAGTTAGAAAGTAGTTTAAAGAATTTAATTTACAGTTTTCCCCCCACAAATATGATACGTATTTCACATTACTTACCCATAGCCACAGATCAGACTGGAAACTTAGGCAAATCTGTGCTAGTAACTGTGTGTTTAGAAACAGTTCCCAGTCTCATGGAGTAAAGAACCACACTTGACAACTGTTTCTAACACAGTTGGGAACTACCACAGCTTTTTCCCAACTACTTAAAAAAAAAAATCCATGCATGAATAAACTATAGTTAAGACAAAATTTATTTTAAATGCTTTTTGATGTAAACCCTTTACTTAGAATGTAAATATTTTACTTAAAAAATTCACTTAAATATTTTAAGGCAGGAAGTCGAGAAGTCATTACAAAAATTGTCTTTTAAAAGTCTAACTAACTTTAATCAGATGTTTCTAATTGTACTTTACATATAGTTACAAACTTAAAATTTTTTAATTATTCAGGATACTGTTATATATATACTCCCATTAATGTATTATTATTTATACACACACACACACACACACATCCTGCTGAATTTTTACATCACCAACTACAGGGATTATCTATGACTGGTCAAAGAAGATATATATTTACACTTTGACCACTGAATGATAATCTACAGAAGCCACATCTTTGATATTATACAGAACTACTGAAAACTCAAGGCTTCATTTCAAAGAAATTTGACCAATTCATTCTAAACTGCCTGACATAAGTGTGTTCAACAAATATTTCCTGAGTGAGTGAAAAATATATGAATAAATGTGTGCCATGTACTGTGTGAGGTACTGGTGAAATAGAGTAACCGTTAATTCTTTGGATTTTTGTGAAGCCTCTGGTCCTGGACTTTTGTTTGTTGGGAGATTTTTGATAACTGATTCAATCTCTTTACTAGTAATTGGTCTGTTCAAATTTTCTATTTTACCATGATTCACTTTTGGTGGGTTGTTTGTTTCTAGGAGTTTATCCATTTCTTCTAGGTTTTCGGTTTTGGTGTATTTGTTCATAGTAGTCTCATAATCCTTTGTATTTCAGTGGTGTCAGATGTAACATCTCCTCTTTCATTTCTGATTTTATTTGAGTCCTTTCTTTTTTTTCTTGGTGAGTCTAGCTAAACACTTGTCAGTTTTATCCTTTCAAAGGACAGTTCCTTAGTTTCACTGACCTTTTCTATTGTCCATTTATACTCTTTCATTTATTTCTAATCTTTGTTATTTCATTCCTCCTACTAACTTTGGGCTTCTTTTTCCAGTTCCTTGAGGTGCAAAGTTAGGTTAATACTTTCCTTGTTTCTTAAGGTATGCATTTATTGCTATGAACTTCTCTCTTAGAACTCCTTTTGCTGCATCCCGTAAATTTTGGTATGTTACATTTCCACTTTCACTTGTCTCTAAGTATTTTTTAATTTCCCTTTTGATTTTTTCTTTGACCCATTTGTTGTTCAGTAACATGTTGCTTATTCTACACATACTTGTGAATTTTCCAGTTTTCTTCTTGTAATTATTTTCTAGTTTATTGTGGTTGGAAAATATGCTTGATATGATTTCAATCCTTCTAAATTTTAAGGCTTGTTTTGTGGCATAACAAATGATGTATCTTGGAAAATGAGTCTCTTGTAAGCAGCATATCGATAGGTTGTGTTTTTTATGATGGGTCCATGGGTTTTTTAATTGATGAGTTGTTTTTCATGTTCTACAAAACATTCAAAGAAGAATTGATACCATTTCTTCTCAAGCTATTCCAAAAAATAGAAGAGGAGTGATTTCTTCCCAGTTCACCTTATGAGGCCAATATTATTCTGATGACAAAACCAGATAAGGATGTCACAAGAAAATTAAGGGCCAATATTCCTGATGAATATAGATACAAAAATCCTCAACAAAATATTAGCAAACCAAATTCAACAATACATTACAAGGATCACACACCATGATGAAGTGGAATTTATTCTAGGGATGCAAACATGGTTCAGTATCCACAAGTCAGTCAATGTAATACACCACATTAACAAAATGAAGGATAAAAATCATATAATCATCTCAATAGATGCAGAAGTAGCACGACAAAATTCAACATCCATTTATGACAAAATTCAACATCCGTTTATGACAAAAACTCTTAACAAAGTGCAAATAGAGGGAACATGTCTCAACATACCATATATGAGAAGCCCACAGCTAACATCTTACTTGGCAATAAAAGCTGAAAGCTTTACCCCTAGTATCAGGAACAAGACAAGAATGCCCACTCTCACCATTTTTTTCAACATAGTATTGGAAGTCCTAGCCACAGCAATCAGGCAGGGAAAAGAAATAAATGTCATCCAAATTGGAAAGGAAGAAGTGACACTTTATTTGCAGATGACATGCTATTACATAAAGAAAACCCTAAAGACTACATCAAAAAACTGTTAGAACAAATGAATTCATTAAAGGTACAGGATATAAAATCAATATGCAAAAATATGTTGCATTTCTGTACACTGAGAATGAACTATCAGAAAAATTAAGAAAGCAACCCATTTACAACTGCATCAAAAGGAATAAAATACCTAGGAAAAATTTAATCAAGGAGGTAAAAGAGCTGTATTTTGAAAATTGTAAGATGTAAGAGATTGAAAAGACACAAATGAAAAGATATTCTGAGCCAGTGGATTGGAAAAATTAGCATTGCTAAAATGTCCATTTTATACACAAAGCAACCTTAAATTCAATGTAATCCCTATCAAAATTCCAATAGCATTTTTTACACAAACAGAACAAATAATCCTAAAATTTGGACAGAATTTGGAAAGCGAAAGCAATCTTGGGAAAAAACAAACACTTCCCAATTTCAAACTATATTACAAAGGTATAGTAATTAAAACACTATAGTACTGGCATAAAAACAGACATAGATCAGTGGAACAGAATAAGAGTGCCCAGAAATGAACCCATGAATATATGTCCAATTAATTTATGACAAAGGAGCCAAGAATATACACAGTGGGGAAATGACAGTATCTTCAATAAATGGTGCTGGAAAACTGGACAGCCACATTCAAAAGAATGAAGCTGGATGACTATCTTACACTTTACACAAAAATTACATTGGAATGGATTATGAAAATAAATGCAAGACCTGAAACCATAAAACTCCTAGAAGAAAACATGGGCAGTAAGCTCCTTGACTTAGGTCTTGGTGATGATTTTTTTCAATCTGACATCAAAAGTAAATGCAATAAAAGCAAAAATAAACAAATGGGACTACATCAAACTAAAGAGCTTCTGCACTACAAAGGAAACCATCAAAAGAAAAGGCACTCTATAGAATGGGAGAATATATTTGTAAATCATATTTGGTTAGGGGCTAACATCCAAAACATACAAAAAGCTCATACCACTTAATGGAAAATAATGATTTAAAAAATGGGCAGAAGATCTGTATAGACATTTTTCCAAAAAGGATATATGAACAATAGGCACAAGAAGCTCTATATCATTAATCATCAAGGAAATGCAAATCAAAACCATAATGAGATATCACTTCACACCTGTTAGAATGGCTATTATCAAGAAGGCTAGAAGAAACAAGCGTTGGCAAACATGTAGAGAGAAGGGAACCCTTGATGCACTGTTGGAAGGAATGTAAATTGGTGCAGCCACTACGGAAATCAGTATGGAGGTTCCTCAAGAAATTAAAAAATGAACTACCATATGATCCATTTCTGGGTATTTATCTGAAGAAAATGAAAACACTAACTTAAAGGGAACATACACACCATCATGTTCAATGCAGCATTATTTGCAATAGCCAATATATAGAAGTAAACTAAATGTCCATCTGTGGATGAATGGAATAACTAATTGTGGTATACAGTAATTCCACTTCTAGGAATTTACCCAAAGAAAACAAAATCCCTGATTTGAATATGCACCCCTATGTTTACTGCGTTTACAATAGCCAAGATATGGAAGTGTCCATCAACAGATGGATAAAGAAGATGTGGTACATATACACAATGGAATATTATTCAGCCATAAAAAGAAACAAATCCTGCCACTTGCAACAACATGGATGGACCAAGATAGAGAGTACTATGCTAAGTGAAATAAGCCAGGCAGAGAAAGACAAATAACATGACTTCACTTATTTGTGGAATCTAAAAAACAAAGCAAAATGAACAAAATAGCAGTAGACTCACAGACACTGAGAAGTGACTGGTGGTTACCACTGGGGAGCGAGTGGGATGGGTGGTTGGAGAGGGTAAGGGAAATAAAGGAGTTCAAAAATTCTCAATCATAATATAAGTTGGCCACAGGAATGGTAGTACAGCATGGAAAACAGCCAACGATTCTGTAATATCTTTCTACATTGACAGATAGTAACTACTAGTTGGGCTGAGGCTTTAATAATGTGGGTAACTACTGAATCACTGTGGTAATATAAGATTGTATATCAACTATACTTCGATAAAGAAAAATTTTTAAAGTAATTGTGGTATATAGGTATAATGGAAATATATTCAGAATATATTCAGAATGTAATCTTGTATTTGCGGTAACATGGACGGACTTAGAGGTCATTATGCTAAGTGAAGTCAGTCAGATAGAGAACAACAAACCCCGTATGATCTTTTTTATATGTGGAGTTCTAAAAACCAACCAACCAACCAACCAACACCAAGCTCACAGATAAAGAGAACAGACTGGTGGTTGCCAGAGGTGAGGCTGGGGGAGAAATGGGTGAACTTTTTTTGTTTAAATAAACTGAGTAGAAATAATTCAAATGAAATTTTAATGAACAGAGAAAGAAGGAAAGGAAGGAAGGGAGGGAGGAAAGGAGGGAGGGAGGCAAGAAGGAGGGGAGCAACCAAATGGAATATTGTATTTGCCCTCTGAGAGCCAAGCTTAGGAGAGATACAGACAACTAAACAGGCAATAATCATACAGAATATCACATTCTACAATAGGGATAAGCAGAAAGTACTATGGTAACACACAAGAACATCTAATCCAATATTAAATGCTGCTGAGATATTAGTGACAATTTCTTGAAGAAAGTCCAGGCTGAGAAGAATCACAACTGGGAGTTAGTCAAGCAGAAGGAAATCAGTGTGTTAAAGACCTGAAAGTGCTCACCTCCAGCACAGGTCTCAAGGAACTGTAGCAGAGGCCAGATTACAATGGGAGCTGTAAACACTTCAGAGAATTTAGAAAAAATCTTGAAGGCTAAGCATACCACTAAAGGTTTTAAATAAAACAGTGACATGCTCTGATTTGTGCTTGGAAGATTACCTAAGCAATGTAAAAACCATTGGAAATGGATGGTTGGAGGTGGGAAACTGTTAGGAGGCTGAGAGATGAATATGGTTTGAACTATGAACTGAACAGATTTCAGATATATTCACAAGGTGAATTCATAAAACTTGGTGACTGAATGAATGTGGGTGGGGTAGAGAAGAGGATGGAGCCAAATATAACACTGATTTGGGCAATCCAATGGATGGTGGTGCCATGTATCAAGGCAGTGCTCTTTGTAGGTGAGACAAATGAGGAGGGGAAAAAAATTAGTTCAGATTTGCATTTTGAGTTTTGAGGTACTGTGGAACATTCAATTGAAGATTTTCCCAAAACTAAATACATGTATCTCAAGCTCCAGTGAGTGATTTGGGCTGGAGATAAAGAATTAGAGACTTTTGTCACTCTGAAAATATACTGTATATAGCAGGAGTGGAGTCAGAAAGTATATCTCAGCTGTCATTATTTAGATATGGTACAATATCAATGTTTCATGGTAGATGTGCTATCCAAACCTTGAGAAATAGCCACATAATAATAAAGTGGACTGTTATCTATTGATGTTAAAATTATCAAAACTGTATATATAAAATGTCTTTGGGTCCCCGAATTGTCAAGAATTCATAACTCTAGCTTGATGAAAACTAAAAGAAAATCTCCAACTACTGATTCAAGGATCAACATCCCTTGGGAATAGCTTAGCTTTATTTTCATTCTTTCCTTACATAACACATTCTGTTCTCCCAAGACATTTTCTCCCATTGCTTTCAGAGAAAGGAGTATAAAAGTCTCACTCCAAAAATGGAACGTTTAAAAATTCTTTCTTCTATTCTCACATTTTTACTTCTAATTTTCAGTATCTCCTAAAGTTGAAAAAATTCATTAATACGATTTTTTCTATATTATCAAAAATTAAAAATTATTTTTGAAGTTAGCAACTATCATAAATTTTAAGAAGTTTCAAATTCAACTGGACAATTCAGAAGTAGCATTACAATCCAAAGTAGAAACTGACACGACCATCTTATCAAGTGTATTATTAATTCAAGATATGTATGACTATGGCCCCAAATCAACAATTGAAACAAACCTAATTCTAGGCTAACCTAAGTTTCATATAAGTTCGCAATTAAAAACTATTAATTTTCACCTATTCACCAGGAATATAAAGATCTGCCATTAGATCATGAGGGACTTGATCTAATAGGGAAGCTATTAATAATTGAAGCAATACAGTAAGTGCCACACACAAGGCATCAGGAAAGTATAAAGTAGGACACACAAATCACCATATTCATACAGCCTAAAAGAAAACAATTAGCCTGCCCTTTATTTTCACATTAAATTTAGAAATTTTTAGAAATGGCTTTTTTAGTTTTATGGGGAAGGAACAGCCATAACCAGGAGAGTAAAATATAAAGACTAAAATGAGAATAAGGCCATTACATTCTTATAGTTATAAAATACTTAACTTAAAGAAAATTTTTTTATTAAGGTATCATTGAAATACACTCTTATGAAGGTTTCACAAGAAAAACAATGTGGTTACTACATTCACCCTTATTATCAAGTCTCCCCTCTGTACCCCATTGCAGTCACTGTCCATCAGTGTATAAATACTTAACTTTTGCTGTGAATTTTCACACAAGAAACTACTTTACTGAAAGAAGGAAAAGGGACCTTACAAGAGGGGTGTGGGGGAGCAGAGCATCACAGTTCTCTTTCACAGGTCCATAGTTAGATCATAATTTCTGGCACTCTAGGATGTCTAGTAATGTTCTACAGATCAAGAGATCACCTGACAAGAAAGGTATTATTAGCCTGTTTTAATGATGGAGCACATGAGCTGTCTTAAGGTTCAGTGAAATGCTAATGGTTAGAAAACCAGTAAATGGTGGTAAAATAAATTTTAGGTTAATAGACTCCTAGTACAATGTTTTTATTTATTTTCACCAGAAGTAATTTGGATGGCTCAAAAAAGTTTATTATATAATCAATACAAATGATGATAATAACAATAGTAATTGTAGTAGTATAGCAGTAGGTCACTACTACTTGTGTACCTAACACTGAAAACTTACACATGCTAGCACTACTGTTTCAAATGTTTTATATATGTGTTAACTCACTGAATTCTACATCAACTCTATGAGGAACATATTATTCCTGTTTTTAATGAGGAAACTAGGCACAAGGAGGTTTAAGAATCTTGCCCAAGGTCACACAGTATTAAAACAGAATTCTATGAGACACAGTATGAGAGAGAATTCTAGTCCAGAGCCGCATACTCTTAACCACTGTGCTATCTAAATAAAAATGAGTCTTGCTAAATACTACTGTACATACTTATTACTAGCATATAAGAATACTATATGGAACATAAACTTTTGCAAATGTTTAACTCTAAGAATTAAAAAATATCAAAATACTTTTTCACATCTTTATTCAAAGTGTTAGTTAACATTTTATACAAAAATACAACATATACATTAGACCCCTTATTTTCATAATATGTATCTCCTTTGATATTTTTATATTGTAAATATCAATCACATTTGGAGATGGTATAATGCAATGACTAAGGATATAAGCTCTGGAAAGACTGTCTCTGGCTTTTGGTTAGAACTTTGGCTTAGTAGCTTTGCACAACTACTTAGACAATCTTGGACAAATTACTTAACCTGCTGATTTTCAGTGCATCTATAAAATAGAGATAATGATGATGCTTACACCTCATAAAATTGTTGTGAAGACTAGTAATACAGTAGCTGGCAGAGACCACATTCTAATGTTCGCTATTATCGAACTGAGATAGGATGCTGAAAGTTAGCAAGGTGCACCCAAAATATGTTTCAAATTCTAGCTAGGTGTTTTTTATATTTATCCAATTCAATTAAAAAAAAACCCCTTTGAGGTAGAAATAATGATTCCTATTACAAAAAACTATTCATGATGGGTGTTTAGAACAGTTCATGAACAGCAGAAAATACAGTGTGAACTCACCAAACACCAATGGCTGATAACAGTTAAAAATGAATACTGACCCATTTAAAGTATCAGTAGTCATTCTGGGAAGCTATAGTTATTCCAATGATCCTGTCACAGTTCAAAGTAGGTGTCAATTAAATTTTTTTCCAACTATAAAAATATGTTCGTGTAGAAGACTTGAATAAAGAAATATACAAAAGGATAAGGGGTTATTTCAAATCCTATCAGTATTTTAGAACATTCTTCAAGTTATTTTTCTCTATAGGAATTATATAATCGAAACACTATGTACTGCTTTGTCTCTTGCTTTTTTTTTCACTGTATCATGAATATGAAATATGTTCATGACAGAGGTCATGAAATTCTTTCTGAAACATGGTTTTCAATGGCTACAGAACATAATTGTTCCATGATTTATTTAATCAGTTTCTTGTTAAATTTAACATGTCCCCTTTTAGTAAAGTTTGTTTTATTCTTTTTTTTTAATTTTGGTATCACTAATACACAATTACAAGAGCAATATTGTGGTTACTAGATTCCACCCATTATCAAGTACCTACCATATACCCCATTACAGTCACTGTCCATCAGTGTAGTAAGATGCTATAGAATCACTACATCTTCTCTGTGCTATACAGCCTTCCCCTTGCCCTCCCCTGCTACATTATGTGTGCTAATCGTAATGCGCCTTTTGCCCCCTTTGTCCCTCCTTTCCCACCCATCCTCCCCAATCTGTCCCTTTCCCTTTGGTAACTGTTAGTCCATTCTTGGGTTCTGTGAGTCTGCTGCTGTTTTGTTCCTTCAGTTTTCTCTTTGTTCTTATACTCCACATATGAGTGAAATCATTTGATACTTGTCTTTCTCCTCCTGGCTTATTTCACTGAGCATAATACCCTCTAGCTCCATCCATGTTGTTGCAAATGGTAGGATTTGTTTTCTTCTTACAGTTGAACAGTATTCTATTTTATATATGTACCACATCTTCTTTGTCCATCCAACTACTGATGGACACCTAGGTTGCTTCCATTTCTTGGCTATTGTAAATAGTGCTGCGATAAACATAGGGGTGCATATGTATTTCTGAATCTGAGAAATTAAATTCTTTGGGTAAATTCCTAGGAGTGGAATTCCAGGGTCAAATGGTATTTCTATTTTCAGTCTTTTGAGGAACCTCCATATTGCTTTCCACAATGGTTGAACTAGCTTACATTCCCACCAGCAGTGTAGGAGGGTTCCCCTTTCTCCACATCCTTGCCAGCATTTGCTGTTATTAGTCTTTTCCATACTGGCCATCCTAACTGGTGTGAGGTGATATCTCATTGTGGTTTTTATTTCCATTTCCCCGATAATTAGTGATGTGGAGCATCTTTTCATGTGCCCATTGGCCATCTGAATTTCTTCTTTGTAAAATTGTCTGTTCATATCCTCCACCCACTTTTTAATCGGGTTATTTGCTTTTTAGGTGTTGAGGCATGTGAGTTCTTTATATATTTTGGATGTTAACCCCTTGTCAGATATGTTGTTTACAAATATATTCTCCCATACTGTAGGATGCCTTTTTGTTCTATTGATGGTGTCCTTTGCTGTACAGAGCTTTTTAGTTTGATGAAGTCCAATGTGTTCATTTTTACTTTTGGTTTTCCTTGCTCGAGGAGATGCATTTAGAAAAAAGTTGCTCATTTTTATATTCAGGAGATTTTTGCCTATATTGTCTTCTAAAAGTCTTATGGTTTCATGAATTACATTCAGGTCTTTGATCCATTTCGAGTTTACTTTTGTGTATGGGGACAGACAATAATCGAGTTTCATTCTCTTGCATGTAGCTGTCCAGTTTTGCCAACACCAGTTGCTGAAGATGTCATTTCCCCATTGTATGTCCATGGCTCCTTTATCATATATTAATTGACCATATACACTTGGGTTTATATCTGGGCTCTCTAGTCTGTTCCATTGGTCTATGGGTCTGTTCTTGTAACAGTACCAAACTGTCTTGAGTACTGTGGCTTTGTAGTAGAGCTTCAAGTTGGGAAGCAAGATCCCCCCTGCTTTATTCTTCCTTCTCAGGATTGCTTTGGCTATTCGGGGTCTTTTGTGGTTCCATATGAATTTTTTAGAATTACTTGTTCCAGTTCATTGAAGAATGCTGTCAGTATTTTGGTAGGGATTGCATTGAATCTGTAGATTGTTTTAGGCAGGATGGCCATTTTGACCATATTAATTGTTCCTACCCAAGAGCATAGGATGAATTTCCATTTTTTAGTGTCAATTTCTCTTAAGAGTGCCTTGTCATTTGGAGGGTATAGGTCTTTCACTTCCTTGGTTAGGTTTATTCCTAGGTATTTTATTCTTTTTGATGCAATTGTGAATGGAATTGTTTTCCTGATTTCTCTCTCTGCTAGTTCACTGTTAGTGTATAGGAATGCAACAGATTTCTGTATATTAATTTTGTATCCTGCAACTTTGCTGAATTCAGATATTAGTTCTAGTAGTTTTGGAGTGGATTCTTTAGGGTTTTTTTTTTATGTACAATATCATGTCATCTGCAAATAGTGACGGTTTGACTCCTACCTTTACAATCTGGATGTCTTTTATTTCTTTGTGTTGTCTGATTGCCATGGCTAGGACCTCCAGTACTATGTTGAATAAAAGTGGGGAGAGTGGGCATCCTTGTCTTGTTCCCGATCTTAGGGGAAAAGCTTTCAGCTTCTCGCTGTTAAGTATGATGTAGGGTGTGGGTCTGTCATATATAGCCTTTTTTATGTTGAGGTACTTGCCCTCTGTACCCATTTTGTTGAGAGTTTTTATCATGAATGGATGTTGAATTTTGTCAAATGCTTTTTTAGCATTTATGGAGATGATCATGTGGTTTTTGTCCTTCTTTCTGTTGATGTGGTGGATGATGTTGATGGATTTTCAAATGTTGTATAATCCCTGCATTCCTGAGATGAATCCCACTTGATCATGGTGTATGATCCTCTTGATGTATTTTTGATTTCGGTTTGCTAATTTTGTTGAGTATTTTTGCATCTACGTTTATGAGGGATATTGGTCTGTAAATTTTCTTTTTGTGTGGTGTCCTTGCATGGTTTTGGTATTAGAGTGATGCTGCCTTCATAGAATGAGTTTGGAAGTATTACCTCCTCTTCTATTTTTTGGAAAACTTTAAGGAGAGTGGGTATTATGTCTTCTCTATATGTCTGATAAAATTCAATGGTGAATCCATCTGGCCCGGCGGTTTTATCCTTGGGTAGTTTTTTGATTACTGATTCAATTTTGTTGCTGGTAATTGGTCTGTTTACATTTTCTGTTTCTTCCTCGGTCAGTCTTGGAAGGTTGTATTTTTCTAGAAAGTTGTCTATTTCTTCTAGGATATCCAGTTTGTTAGCATATAGATTTTCATAGGATTCTCTAATAATTCTCTGTATTTCTGTGGTGTCTGTCATGATTTTTCTTTTCTCATTCTGATTCTGTTTATGTGCGTAAATTCTCTTTTTCCCTTAATAAGTCTGGCTAGGGGTTTATCTATTTTGTTTATTTTCTCAAAACAAGAGCTCTTGGTTTCATTGATTTTTTTCTAATGTTTTATTCTTCTCAATTTCATTTTCTTCTCTGATCTTTATTATGTCCCTCCTTCTGCTGACTTTGGGCCTCATTTGTTCTTCTTTTTCCAGTTTCAATAATTGTGAATTTAGACTATTCATTTGGGATTGTTCTTCCTTCTTTAAATAGACCTGGATTCCTATATACTTTCCTCTTAGAACTGCCTTTGCTGCGTCCCACAGAAGTTGGGGTGATGTGCTGTTGTTTCCATTTGTCTCCATATACTGCTTGATCTCTGTTTTAATTTGGTCATTGATCCATTGATTATTTAGGAGCATGCTGTTAAGCCTCCATGTGTTTGTGAGCCTTTTTGTTTTCTTTGTACAATTTATTTCTAGCTTTATATGTTTGTGATCTGAGAAGTTGATTGGTAGAATTTCAATCTTTTTGAATTTACTGAGGTTCTTTTTGTGGCCTAGTATGTGGTCTATTCTGGAAAATGTTCCATGTGATCTTCAGAAGAATGTGTTTCCTGCTGCTTTTGGGTACAGAGTTCTGTAGATGTCTGTTAGGTCCATCTGTTCTAATGTGTTGTTCAGTGCCTCTGTGTCCTTACTTATTTTCTGTCTGGTTGATCTGTCTTTGGAGTGAGTGGTGTGTCGAAGTCTCCTAGAATGAATGCAGTGCATTCTATTTCCTCCTTTAATTCTGTCAGTATTTGTTCCACATATGTAGGTGGTCCTGTGTTGGGTGCATAGATATTTATAATGGTTGTATGTTGGACTGACCCCTTTTTATTATGTAATGTCCTTCTTTGTCTCTTGTTACTTTCTTTGTTTTGAAGTCTACTTTGTCTGATACAAGTATTGCAACACCTTTTTTTCCCCTATTGTTTGCACGAAATATCTTTTTCCATCCCTTCACTTTTAGTCTGTGTATGTCTTTGGGTTTGAAGTGAGTCTCTTGTAGGCAGGATATAGATGGGTATTGCTTTTTTGTCCATTCTATTACTCTCTGTCTTTTCATTGGTGCATTCAGTCCATTTACATTGAGGGTGATTATTGATAGATATGTTCTTGTTGCCATTGCAGCCTTTGGATTCGTGGTTACCAAAGGATCAAGGCAGCTTCTTTACTATCTAACCATCTAACTTAACTCACTTTTTATGCTATTATAAACACAGTCTGATGACTCTTTATTTTTCTCCCTTCTCCACTCTTTATATGTTAGGTGTTTTTATTCTGTCCTCTTTGTGTTTCCCTTGACTAATTTTGTGGATAGCTGATTTTATTTTGCATTTAGTTAATATTTGGTTGGTCTGCTTTTTTTGCTGTGGTTTTATTTTCTCTAGTTACAGCTATTTAGCCTTAGGCAAACTTCCGTCTAGAGTAGTCCCTTTAAAATACACTGTAGAGATGGTTTGTGGGAGGTAAATTCCCTCAACTTTTGCTCATCTGGGAATTGTTTAATTCCTCCTTCAAATTTGAACGATAACCTTGGTGGATAGAGTATTCTTGGTTCAAGACCCTTCTGTGTTATTGCATTGAATATATCATGCTGTTCCCTTCTGGCCTGTAAGGTTTCTGCCGAGAAGTCTGATGATAGCCTGATGAGTTTTCCTTTGTAGGTGATCTTTTTTCTCTCTCTGGCTGCCTTTAATACTCTTTCCTTGTCTTTGATCTTTGCCATTTTAATTATTATATGTCTTGGTATTATCCTCCTTGGGTCCCTTGTTTTGGGAGATCTGTGGGCTTCCATGGTCTGAGAAACTATTTCTTCCCCAGCCTGAGGAAGTGTTCGGCAATTATTTCTTCAAAGACATTTTCTGTGCCCTTTTCTTTCTCTTCTTCTTCTGGTACCCCTTTAATGCGAATATTGTTCCAGTTGGATTGGTCACACAGATCTCTTAATATTCTTCAATTCTTAGAGATCCTTTTATCTCTCTCTGCCTCAGCTTCTCTGTATTTCTGTTCTCTGATTTCTATTCCATTAACAGTCTCTTCCACCTCATCCAGTCTACTCTTAAAGCCTCCCATTGTTTGTTTCATGCCTGTTATCTCCCTTCTGAATTCATCCCTTAGCTCTTCAATATTTCTGTGTAGCTCCATCAGCATGCTTATGACTTTTATTTTGAATTCTTTCTCAGGGAAATTGGTGATTTTAGTCCCATCAAGCCCTCTCTGGTGTTTGATAGATTTTGGACTGAACAAGGTTCTTCTGCCTTTTCATGGCGATGGGAGTGGTCGCCAGCTCGTGGCACGTGTGTCAGTTGTGAGAACAAAGTCCCTTCCTGCTTGCCGGTCACCCTGCGTGTCTCTGCTCTCTGTGCCAGTTAACCGCACACAGGGAGCAGCCTCTGGGTTAATCACCTAAGCTACCATGGGCGGGACGGCCTTTGAGATGGCCTAGGGCACTGGCAAGGGTTGTAGGTGAGTGGCACGTGTTCTGCCGCAAGAGGAGAGCCCCTTCGTGCCTCCTGGACTCTGCGCCCATCTCCAGTGTCTGCACTGGTCCACCACACACAGGGAGCAGCCTCTGGGTTAATCCCCTGACCTGCCATGGGTGGGGCGGCCTTCAGGATGGCCTAGGGCACTGGCACGGTTCACAGGCAAGCGACATGTGTTCTGCCATGAGAACAAAGCCCCTTTGTGCCTCCTGGACTCTGCGATGGTCTCCACTGTCTGTGCCAGGCAACTGTGCTCAGGGAGCAGCCTCTGGGTTTGGGCCAGTTAGCTGTGTGCAGGGAGAAGCCTCTGTGTTAAGCTGTGTGGTTGCTGTAGGTGGGGTGGCTCCCTGGCTGTTCCGCAGCAATGGCAGGTTAGCCGGTTTGGTTGCAGTGCCGGTGAGGGGTGGTGGAGGGGGGAGGAATGGCAGGCTGCTCATCACTGTGAGGGGGTTTGGAGCTGCATTGCCACCCAGGGTGTTAGGGTGCCTGAAATTCCTTAAAGTTCCCAGCCTGCTGGGCTGAGTGTGCCAGGACGATTTTGTTCACCTGTTAAACCCTTGTCCCTTTATCATGTATTCCTGATAAAACATACTGCTGAGCTCCACCTCCAGTGTTTCTGAATCAGAAAGGGGGAGAGGAAGTTTACATTTCCAACAAGTTGCCAGGGATGCTGCTAATGCTGGGCCAGGGATCAATCACACTTTGAGAACAACTGGGGCCAAAAAAACATCCTGAATGTCAAAGTAGAGAGTTTGGTCTTTATTCTGTAAAAAAAAACATGGCAAATTTTCAATTGGTGTTGCAGCATTTATTAAACCTTTTGTTAAGAGATGGGTTGGGCAGCAATGTGTATATAAGAAACTAGGGCACAATAAAAAGACTCCAATAATGGCAACAAACCAGAAAGCCCTGGATTTAGGTGGTGGTAGTAAGAATAGGAAAACAAAAACAAAAACAACAACACAAGAAGAGCCCTAAAATATTATAGCTCAGTCACTCTTTCCAACAAACACTTTTGCCATTATCTACTAGAAAACTACATGTATACACACTACTATTATCTATAAAACACAACATGAAATCAGGACTTACTCACTGGCACAGTAAAATCTCTATAATATACATCACTGTTAGACATCTAATGTTCAAGTTACTTCTTGGTATATGTATGTGAATGTCAAACTTCTAAAAATAGAGACCTGGGGGGAAATGGCAGGAGAGGTAGACTTATTTTATCCCCAAGACTCCTTAATATTAGTAAATAAATAAAAAGATATAAAGCCCTACAACAAAGAGAACAGGATAAATCTATCAGTACATAAGAGATTTCAGTGGATTTCTGGAAGACACAAAAATAAAGGAATGTTGGCTGGTGAAGCAAAGTAGCAGAGCTACTGCCTAGTAAAGCATGTTACAGGCTACAAGGGAAGAGGAAGCTGTCAAATTCCCTCAAAACCTCAGAAAAGCTCTGAACTCTGAAAATTCAAGCACAACAAAGAACAAAAGTGATATGTGGATCTGAAAACAATGGCATTCATTGTAGATCAATGTAACCTTTCTTAGGAAGTTACTAGGGGACATTTTTTAAAAAACAAGGGAGTAAACACAAAGATGACAATTTGGGATCCAATAATTAATGATCACCAGAGAAAAGTAACAAAAGAAATTCTAAGATAAAAGGTGTGAAGCAGGACCAAAACATTGGATAGATTGGAACAGGGCATCAGAGGGCTACAGGAATTAAATTTACTGGAAAAAAGGGAAATTAGTAGATTAGATAGGGAATTTAGGAAAACTTGAGGACGTGATAAAGGCAGTAAGTGAGGTGTAAAAAGAATCCATTGAAATAGGAATGATCTCTTTTGAGTGGCCTAGGAATAACATCAGGTAGTGGAAAAAAGAACCTAGCACATCATATTGGCTCTACAGAGAAAATATCTTCATATTCATAAAAAATGAACACATTATTTTTCAAACTCCAGAACTCACTTATGTACAAATCACTGAAAAATATTTCATTAACAGCATGATAAATATGTTATCAAAAATGACAATGAAAACGTAGACCAGAACAGTTCAGAGGTGAAAGGCAGGAACCATGATATCCTCATCTTACAAAGGAGGGAGTCTATAGACACTATATAGTTGAGGAAATGAAAAACTGAACTTTAAATATATGGTTTAAAGTTGTATTAGGATGAGGTGGGTGGAGAGAATGCTGTAAGTAAACCATCATAGAAGAAATCGACAATGTTTAAATTTGATAGAGAAATAAGTAAGGTAAGTTTTGAGCAGCCAAGCTATCATGCTATTTATGCACAGAAATTTATCCACTTTACTCAAAGCTCACAACTCAGGATCCATTTATCTTTACTCTGCACACAATTCTTTTAATTGGGGCATCAAATTTCCAAGTCATACTTAATAGTACATGCAGATTTGTTAACTGAAGACTACAAGATCAGTACAGTTGATCCTTGAACACTGGTTTGAATTGCATGGATCCACTTACAAATCCACTTTTGGAGTTTGCATCAATTTGAAAAAACATTTCCTCTTTTCTGGCTTTATTGTATGAATACAGTATATAATACATATAACACACAAAATATGTGTTAACTGACTGTTTATTGGTAAGGCTTCTGGTCAACAGTAGGCTATCAGTAGTTACATTTTTGGGGAGTAAAAAGTTACTTGTGGGTTTCTGACTGCACAGGGAGTTGGAATTCCTAACCCCTGCGTTGATAAAGGGTCAACTATATATAACTTACCCCAGTCAACAAAGAATATGCCATTTGTTTGGTGAGAAAAGACACGACAGACATGGCAATTAATGAGCAACAGTTATATAGTGATGCTTATATATATATCACTAGAGTACCAGATCATGTAAGACAACTAGAGACTAGGAATATAAAATAATATGCTATCTCTGTAGTGCAAATGATTTATATTAAAATAAACTATAGAAAAATATATATCTAGGAATATAAAATAATATGCTATCTCTGTAGTGCAAATGATTCATACTAAAATAAACTACAGAAAAGCAATATAAATAAAAGTAAATGTAATTCGGAATCATAGAGGAAGAAGATCTCATAGAATTGATAGAGGTGTGGGTTGAGGTAGGTATATGGATAGACTATGAAAGACGAAAAACTAGGTGTTCAGAAAGGAGAAGGGACATAAAAAACATGAGCAAATGTATGTAAAGAATCCAGTGAACCTGTCTTACTCAGGAGCTTTTACGGGAAGACTTACAAAGCTAAAAAAGGTAGCTTCAGGAACTCAGAGGCATTGAATGAATATGCAAAAGTAGCAGAGGTGAGAAAAGGAATATTATTTAGACAAGTCTATTTCTTACCACCCAAATTACAAGAAGATAGCTTTGGCAATTGTTAACACAGGAATCATGAGGCACCTCTAGCAGATTAAAAAAAAAGTCCATTATTTTTATCATTATATGGGTAAATAGAAAAAATATATATATATATTCAAACTACCTACCAAAGATTTACAAAAGTAGATGAAATGTAACATTAAAGAACAGCAGATGGCGCCAAAATATTATTTTTTCAATTGTATTGGGTTCCATAAATGATTAACAGAAGCCAAAGGAAAAAACTCTCATTACCAGTGGAGTTTAAAAAAAACAAGTTTTCATATGGTATACTCACAGATTGCTGTCAATAACAATGTTCTAGAACATGAAGAGATTCATATAAACATTCATTTAATCATTTATATAATAAATTCTTAATAATGGCACTAACAGAATTGATCAGCAATATGGTAATTTAAAGCTACCCTTCATAGAAATGTATTTCCCTTGATTCTAAGGTGTGTAAGGCGGAAACTACTACCAAGAGTTCAAAATATTGAAATGTGAAAATAAAAAACAAATCAGAGATTTGAGAGAGAACTTATGTCAGTATCAATGGTTTACTTTTTTGATGTCTGGGTTAGGTTAAGATTAAACTAATTTGCACAGACTGGGATGGGGTGAGAGGGAGGAAAAACTTGGCAAGATTTAAAAGTAATAGCTGGATAATTAACAGAGACAAAAATAAAAGTACATTTTCATAAATTCATAGATGGCTGTGACCTCAAGAAAGATTTTGGTTCAATCCCTTGTGTACAAATAGCTAAAAATCTTCATATTTTTTGTCTGTAGCCCTCAACGAATGTGTTTTCATAGCTACTTTTTCAGGATAGCTGAGGGTTTTACATTCTTAAGTACCAAAATGGGAAGTGAATTTTAATCATTTTGATTGAAAATATTTCTAAGATAAATTACCTTATTTTTCCTTTAAAAGAATATCCTTAAAATAATGTTAACAATTTATTATTGTAAGATAATCATTAGGATCATGAAATAAGTATACTGTTTTGTAATATGATGAGGCTCTGAGGAACCATTTGTCAGTACAAAGCTATTTTGTAGAATAACTTGTCCTAAACTGCTGGATTTCTTATGTTAACTGCTATGGTTTATAGATTTTATTTTCTCCCTTTCTTGCTGTCATATTGTTAGCTGTCACTCCTGAGCTGTCCATCATACTA
>JAVSCE010007730.1:0-18123 GCA_032199065.1 Smutsia gigantea | reverse complement strand
ATTCCACCATTCTTTCCAATCAGTCCCCACACACCTTTGTAGATAACCAGTCACCTTAGTTTCTGTCTTATTCTTCCTGTTTTTCTTTTTCATAAATGAGCACAAACATGTATTTTGTTATATCTGCTTCTTTCTTATATAAGAGTAGCATATTATAGATACTCTTTTGAACTTTCTTTTTACTTAATATATCTTTGAAATGAATTAATATCACCTCACACTGAACTTTTTCATGGCTTTTTAAAGTAGCAAAGTATTCCACTGTGGGGATATAACAGTATAGTCAACCACTCTTCTTTGTATGAGCATCATTTCATGTTTATTAGTCACCTGTATCACTTTTTTAGTAAAATATCTGTTCATGGCTTTTGCCCATTTTGCAATTGAATTTTTTTTACTGTTAAGTTTTGAAAGTTCTCTATATATCCTAGTCAATAGGGAAATGGAAACCAAAACCCCAATGAGATAATAATTAATATCTACTAGAATGCCTATAATTTAAAAAATGGACAATAACAACTGTTGGGAAATTGAACAAGTCGATAAATTGAAACACTGACACTGCTGGTGGGAAGGTAAAATAGTTCAGCTGCTTTTGAAAATACTTTGGCAGTTCCTCAAAAAGTTAGTGTTATCATATGACCTAGAAATTCTATTCCTAAATATTATACCCAAGAGAATTCAAAACACAGGTCCACACAAAATCTTATACAAAAATATTTACAGCAGCATTATTCATAATAACCAAAAGTGGAAACAACCCAAATGCCCATTAACTGATAAATGTATAAACAAATTGGAATACCATGGAATATTATGCAGCCATAAAAAGTAATGAAGCACCGATACATGCTACCACACAGGTAAACCTTGAAAGCAAAATGCTAAGTGAAGGAAGCTACACACAAATGGTCACATGTGGTATGATTCCATTTACATATATGAAGTATCCAGAAGAAGCAAACCCATAGAAAGAGAATATAGATTAATCATTGCCACGGTCTGTGGGAATGAGGAAATGAGGGTATAGAGAATGACTACTAATAAGTATAAGATTTCTTTTTAGGGTGACGAAAATGTTCTAGAATTAGATAGTAGTGATGGTTGCACAACTGTGCAAATATACTAAAAACCACTGAATTTTACACTAAATTTTTTTTTAACTTAAAAAGTCTATTGGGGATATTTGTGTTGGACTATTTCTGGGATTTTGTTTTCTTTTCCACTGATTTATGTGTCTATTCCCCAGCCAACACCATGCTGTCCTGCTTACTATACCTATATAGTAAGTCTTAAAAATAGGACTAGTGATTCCTCCCACTTTATTCTTTTTAACTATTCTACTTTCTTTGCCGTTTCATACAGTTTTCAAAATAAGCTTGATTATATCTACAGAAAATATTGTTGGGATTTTGACAGGAATTATATTATAACTATGGATCAATTTGAGAAAAAATTGACATTTTTACTATACTGAACCTTCCAATCCATGAGCACATTATGTCTCTCCATTTTATTTAGTTCTTTGATTTCTTTCATTTGTGTTTTGAAATCTTCGTCATATAGCATACAGATCCTGTAGCTGTTTTATTAGATTTATAACTAAGTATTTCAATTTTATGGAGTGAGTAAATGGTATGTATTTTAATTTTTGTTTCCACGTGTTCTTTGCTAGTATATAGGAATATGATTGATCTTGTATACTGCATGTTGATATTGTATTCTATGACCTTGCTGAATTCACTTATTAATTCTACAAACTTTTTTTAGATTCTTTTTCTACATAGACAATCATGTACTCTAAAATTAAGGACAGTTTTATTTCTTCCTTTCTAATATTTATGATATTTATTTCCTTTTCTTGCCTTATTAAGCTGGCTAGGACTTCCACTACTATGATGAATAAGAATGGGGAAAACACATTCTTGTCCTGCTCCTGATCTTTGAGGGAAAGCACTCAATTTTTCCCCAGTATCATGATAGCTGCAGGATTTTTATAGATGCTCTTTATCAAGTTAAGAAAGTTCCTCTTTATATTTAATTTTCTGGGACTTTTGTTTTTTAATCATGAATGGGTGTCGAATTTTTTTTAATGCATTTTCTACATCATTGATATGATTACATAATTTTTCTCTTTCAGCCTGTTGATGTAGATTACTTTGATTTTTTAATATTGACCCAGTCTTGTATTTCTGGAATAAACCTCACTTAATCATGATGTATAATTCTTTTTTATATGAGACTTGCAAGGATTTTGTTGAGAAACTTTGCATCTAGGATCATGGGATGTACTGGTCTATGGTTTTCCGTTTTTTGTATTGCCTTTGTCCAGTTTTGTTATTAGGGTAATTTTGGCTTCATATAATGGGGTTGTTAAATGTTTTGTCCTCTTCTATTTTCTAGAAAAGATTGTGGAGAATTGGTGCTAATTTTTCTGAAATGTTTGGTAGAATTCTCCAGTAAAATGATCAGGGTTGGGAGATTTCTGTAAGAACATTTTTAAATTATGGATTCAGTTTCTTTAATAGTTGTAGGACTATTTATATTAACTATTTTGTATTGAGTGAGTTTTGGTCATTTGTGTTTTTCAAGGAATCGGTCTTTTTCACCTATGTTTTTAAATTTATGTCTGTAGAGTTGCTCATAGTATTGTCTTACTACTCTTTAATGGCTGAAGGATCTGTAATAATATCCCGATCCATTCCTGATATAGGTAATTTGTATCTTCTTTTTATCTTTTTAAGTCTTGCTAGTTTATGAACTTTATTGATAGTTTTAAATAACTAGCTTTTTATTTCATTGATTTTCTCTACTTCCCTATTTTCAATTTCATTCATTTCTGCTCTTAATATTTCTTCTAGTTGCCTTAGGTTTATTTTACTCTAGCTTTCTTTGGAAATGGTCACTCAGATTGTTAATTTGAGGTCCTTCTATTCTTCTATTTTAAGTATTTAGTGCTATAAATTTCCTTCTCAATAACAACTCTATATAGATGTGTTAATCTTTGTTCATTTTGTTATATTGTGGTTTGTTATGAGATTCCTATTTTAATGGCGCCCTCTTCTGTCAGCACAGCAAAGTCATAACATTTGATAAATTTGTGTTTCTGTTTTTATGATGGGGAAAGTTTGTGTGTTCTGATTTTGTGGTTCTCTTTTGTCATGTTGACCCTAAATTTTGCCCTTTTTCTAGTTTTCCCCTTCACTATGCAATTGACAAAGGGTTCTTCTCCATTGTTTTTACCTTTTTATCTCTCCCAGAAGCTATGTGTTTTAAAGACTGCACATTCAAATGACACACTTTCAAGTTTCTTCCCTGTAGTTTATGCCCTATTCTATCTAGACACATTTTTAAAAATTTAGGGTGAACTTGGTCTTTGTGGTAGTGGTTTACATAACTTTAGGCCTTTTAGCTATCTCCCTCGTTCTGTTTTTCCCTCAGATTCTCTCAGTTGGCCTTGCTCACCACAAAGACTTTTAGGAGGGCAGGTAGAAAAGTGAAGGAAAATGAGACGTAACACATTATAATTTGGTGTTCTTTCTCCTTTTACGTACACTCATTTTGAAGTTTAGATATTCTTTCTCTTAAAGTTATGGCGAGGGCATCATTTTGCATAGTTTTATTTTTCTCTTCTTGTTCTTTATTGCTTTTGGAGGAAATGTTAAGAGATTGGGACCTAGGTGGCTGCCATTGTTGTGAGCTACCCAGAAGTTCTCCATCATACAGAATCCTAATTATAGATGTAATTTATAGTGACTTCAAGTGTTTCTTGGTATAAAGATGTTTAAATTTATGTGAAACTTGACAGTGTACCAGGGAAGATGTGGGAAATAATGTATAATTTTCCCAGGTGTAAAGTAACGTTTCTCTCTTTTATCCAGTTTTCAATCTCAGTGTTTTATTTGGAATACAAATCCCTCCTCTTCTCCGAACCACCAGCAGTAAATATGAAACACCAAGATTCTAATATGTAAATTATTTCAGTTTTTATCTCCAGAGTAACATGAATTTCAAGAGTCATGCTAATTGAGAATATTTAGCTAGATTAGAAGAGACAAAATATCCAAGAGTTTGTTCAAAGATTCATCTATTTAGATTCCAATACCTCATCTTCTATGGTCTCCTTTGGGGAGCCCTTACTTGCTAGAGCTGTGACAGATTAAAAATAGATTTCCTTATGATATCTCTTTTTAGGTCTGGCCATTTTAAGACATTATGCTTTCAAAATAAATGCTCACTAATGAAATTTCTAATTTAAGGTTTAGTAGCCAGGGTCTGTCATGTACCTTTTTAAGAAACTATGACATTGGAATCAATATAGCAGAGTGGTTAGTGTATGTGATTCCCAGAGCCAGAATCCCTGGATGACTACCCAAGTTCTGCCATTTTCTAGATATGTAACCAGATTACTGAAAACCTCAGTTCCTCTGTTTTCTCATGTAGAAAAGGGGGGTAGTAACATACCTCATACCATAGTTGGGAGGATTAAGTGAATTTGTACATATAAAGCACTTAGAACAGTGGATGACATAGTAAGTTCATTTAAGTATTTGCAATATTCATTATGTAACTTAATTTTAACTGTATCTTTAATGGCTATATGAATTATCTATTGCTGCATAACAGACTGCCAGAATTTCACAGGTTTAAACAACCCCATTTTTACCTCACCATTTCTATAGGTCAGGGATATGGGCACTGCTTAATTAGGTCCTCTACTTCATTTTCACACAAGGATACAATGAAGGTGTTGACCAGGGCTTGGGTTCTCTTATGAAGGATGACTGGAGTAGTTGCTTCCAAGCTCACCTAGTTGTTAGCAAGTTAATTTCCCTGTGATCTGAGGGATTGAGGGCCTCAGTTTCTAGCTGGCTATTGGCCAGAGACCACCCTAAATTCCTTGGTACATGGGCCTCTCAACACAGCAACTTGCTTCATGCCAGCAAGGTCGAGAGTCAGCTAGAAAGAGGTTACAATCTCTCACAACCTAAACACAAAAGTGATAATTCATCATCTGTGTCGTATTTTCTTAGAAGCAAGTCACTTAAGCCACCCCACACCCAAAGACGGTGACTACCTGGACACAGGGATCACTCGAGGCCATCTTACAGTCTGTCAACCACAATGTCTTAAAAAGAAAATGCAATATAGCAGAGATGTTTCTGAACATTGATTCTGTAATCAGTTTATCCATATTTAAGTGCTCAGTGACCTTGAGCAGGGTACTTAACTCCTGTGAGTCTCAGTTTCTTCATCTTTAACATGAAGTAATAATACAATTTTGTAGTTACTTTGGGAAGGATGAAATGTAAGTATCTATATAGTTATCTTGCTTTGAACTAAGTGAATGCTTAAATATTAGTTAATATTATTCCAAAGCTAACAGAAAATATATTTAGTTTAACTAGTGTATTCTATATATTACTGCTAAACAGGTGGGCTTGAGAAAAATGAACATAAACTAAAGGCATTTGCTAAATTGCTACTCTCCCCTGTTAATTATACCTTGAAAAGTGTCACTTCTATATAGATTCTCAACTATGTTATGGTGTTTTCTTTGGTTTTGATTTTGGTTTTTAATTTAAACTGCACTGAATTAATTTTTTTTAATTGAAGTATAGTTGATATACAATCTTAATCTTATATTGGTTTCAAGTATACAACAGAGTGGTTCAACAGTTACCCATATTATTAAATCCTCACCCCCACTAATGCAGTTACTATTTGTCAGCAATAGGAAGATGTTACAGAATCATCAGCTATATTCTCCATATACTATCCCATGACCAACTTGTATTATGATTGAGAAATTTTGTGCCCTTTATACCCCTCACCCTCCCCACCCACATGCCCCAACCCCTCCTCCATGGTAACCACCAGTCACTTCTCAGTGGTTATGAGTCTACTGCTGTTTTGTTCATGTTGTTTTGTTTTGTTTTTAGATTCCACATGTAAGTGAAATCATGTGGTATTTATCTTTCTCCATCTGGCTTATTTCACTTAGCATAATACTTTCTAGGTCCACCCATGTTGTTGCAAATGACAGGATTTCTTTCTTTTTATGGCTGAATAATACTCCAGTATGTATACATATCACATCTTCTTTATCCATTCATCTATTGATGAACACTTAGGTTGCTTCCATATCTTGCTATTGTAAATAATGTGACGATAAATATAGGGGTGCATATATCTTTTCAAATCAAAGATTTTGTTTTCTTCGGGTAAATTCCTAGAAATGGAATTGCTGGGGGTATGGTATTTCTATTTTTAGTTTTTGAGGACCTTCCATACTGCTTTCCATAGTGGCTGCACCGATTTACATTTCTACCAACAGTATAGGAGGGTTCCCTTTTCTCCATATCCTCACCAACACTTGTTATTTATTGTCTTTTGGATAGTGGCCATTCTGACTAGTGTGAGGGGGTATCTCATTGTAGTTTTGATTTGTATTTCCCTGATGATCAGCAATGTGAAGCATCTTTTCATATACCTGTTGGCCATCTGTATTTCTTCTTTGGAGAAATGTCTGTTCAGGTCCTCTGCCCATTTTTTAATCAGGTTATTTGCTTTTTTGGTGTTGAGGCATAGGAGTTGTTCATTTATTTTGAAAAGTTAACCCCTTATCAGATAAATAATTTACAAATATATTCTCCCATACTGTAGTGTGCCTTTCTGTTTTGTGGATGGTGTCTTTTGCTGTACAGAAGCTTTTTAGTTTGATGTAGTCATACTTGCATATTTTGGCTTTTGTTTCCCTTGCCCAGGGAGACATGTCCAGAAAAAAATTGCTCATGCTTATTTTCAAGAGATTTTTGCCTATGTTTTCTTCTAAGAGTTTTATGGTTTCATGTCTTATATTTAGGTCTTTAATCCATTTGGAGTTTACTTTTGGTATGGTGTTAGACCATAATCCAGTTTCATTCTCTTGAATGTAGCTGTGCAATTTTCCCAACACCATTCATTGAAGAGACTGTCTTTTCCCCATTGTACATTCATAGCCCCTTTGGCATATATTCACTGACCGTATATGCATGGGTTTTATTTCTGGTCTCTCTATTCTGTTCCATTGATCTATGGGTCTGTTCTTGTGCCAATACCATATTGTTTTCATTACTGCAGCTTTGTAGTAGAGCTTGAAGTCAGGGACCATAATACCACAGCTTTGTTCTTTCTCAGGATTGCTTGGCTATTTGGGGTCTTTTGTGGTTGCATATGAATTTCAGAATTATTTGTCCTAGTTCATTGCTTGATTTATGTTTTAATTTTTTCATTGATCCATTGATTATTTAGAAGCATGTTGTTTAGCCTCCATGTGTTTGCAGGGGTTTTTTTTTTTGCTTTCTTTGTGTAATTTGCTTCTAATTTCATACCATTGTGGTCTGAGAAGTTGCTTGATACAATTTCAATCTTTATTAACTTATTAAGGCTCTTTTTGTGGCCTACTATGTGATCTATTCTGGAGAACATTCCACATACACTTGAGAAAAATGTGTATCCTGCTACTCTGGATGTAATGTTCTGTGGGTATCTGTTAAGTCCTTCTGATCTAATATGTCAGTGCCTCTGTTTCCTTATTTATTTTCTGTCCGGTTGATCTGTTGATGTTTAGCGGCATGTTAAAGTCCCATAATGTGAGTGACTTGTAGTCCATTTCCCCCTTTAGTTCTGTTAGTATTTGTTTTACCTATTTAGGTGCTCCTACATTGGGTGCATAGATATTTATAACTGTTATATCCTCTTGTTGAAATGATCCCTTTAGCATTGCATAATGTCCTTCTTTGTCTCTTCTTACTTTCTTTGTTTTGAAGTCTATTTTGCTGATACCAGTACTGCTACTCCTGCTTTTTTCTCCCTATTATTTGCATGAAATATCTTTTTCCATCCCCTCCATTTCAGTTTCTATGTATATGTTTAGGTCTAAAATGAGTCTCTTGTAGGCAGCAAATAGATGGGTTTTGTTTCTTTATCCATTCTGCCACTCTATGTCTTTTGATTGATGCATTCAGTCTATTTACATTGAAGGTGATTATTGACAGATATGTCCTTATTACCACTTTATTAATTGTTTTCTGGTTGTTTCTATATCTTCTCTCTGTTCCTTTCTTCCTCTCTTATACTCTTATCTTGTTATTTAATGGTTTTCTTTAGTGTTGTGTGGATTTCTTTTTGTAATTTTTTGTGTATTTATTGTAGACCTTAGGTTTGTGGTTACCATAAGGTTCATGGATAGTTTCCTAAATATATCACAGTCTATGTTAAGTTGATGATTGCTCTATTTCAAACATGATCTAAAAGTAATTATTTTTATTCTTCTTCCTCCCCCACACTTTATGTATTAGATGTTATAATCTGCATTTTTTGTGTATCCCTTGATTGATTTTATGTATACTTGGTTTTACTACTTTTGTTTTGTTTTTTCTTTTAATTTCACACTTGTTCAATAAATAATTGATCTACTACCATTACAGTGGGTTTATTTTCACCGGTGAAAAATATTTAGGGTCAAGCACATTTCCATCTACAGAAGTTCCTTTAACATACCTTGTAATGCTGGTTTAGCAGTAGTGAATTCCTTCTGCCTTCATTTAGCTGGGAAATTTTTAATCTTCAATTTTGAATGATAATTATCTGCAGGTGGGCGGGCATGTGCACAGGGAAGTGCCTTAGGGCTGAGCTGCCAGATGGGGGAGGTAGGCAGGGGGTAGTGTTTGGGGCTACCACAAGCTTCTGGTCTGTTGGGCTGAGGGAGGAGGGCTAGGGAAGCATCATCCACCTGCCCTTTATTCTGCAGAGAGAGCTCCATCCAGCCCTCAACCTTCTAGCATCCTTCCCATTGCTGGTAAAATCTTTCAGTCTGCTGCCTCTGTGTTGGAATTCAGTGGAACCTACAGAGCATGCCTATTCTCCACAAGTGGCAGGAGTCTTAGCCTCCCAGAGTGCTACAATTCTCCCTGGTGTCCAGCCCCGCTAATCATGGAAGCCCAATGCAATGTGGACTCATGTTCCCAGTGCAGATATCTAGGGTCAGGTGTGCAGAGTTCCTGAGCACCTTTCCCTTCCCTGCTCTGTTCCTCGTCCTCCTACTTGTCCTGATCAAACACGGTTCTGTCACTTTACCCTTCTTTATGTGGTCTCTTATTCTTCACCAGGTGCAAATGGTCTGTTCTGCTGTCTTCAGGTCATTTTCAGGGTTAGTTGTATTTGCTGTAGTTGCTTCCTTGGTGTGTGTGTGTGGGAGGAGGTTTCTGCCTTGTCTTCCTAACCTGCCATCTTTCCTCTGCCACACTGGTTATGGGTTTTTTTTTTAAGTGCTTCTATACTCAAAACTAGATTAATAACTATAATTAGAACTCAACTCCACACAGAAACTATATTTCAACTCCAATATAGCTAGGGCATCCGCTACCCATATATAAATTGAGACTTTTAATTGCATTATTGGTATATTTACTTGATTTAACTAAATACAATTCAATGTGCCATTATTGAGATCCTTCTACGGACCAGTCCCTTTGTTGGACACTTGGTGACACAGTTCTGGACCTCAAGGAGCTCAGAATCTCTATGGAGAGAATGATAAATATGAGATAATAGTACAGTTCAAGGTATACTGTGGCAGAAGTGGCATAGGGTAATATGGGAACATAGAGGAGGATGATTAACCCAAATCAGGTCAGTCAGGACAGGCTTCCTGGACAAGGTGATACCTGATCTGAGGCTTTAAGTATGGGTAAGAAAGGATATTCTCAGCAGAGGATACAAAAGGTCAAATAGAAATATTCTTTGATCTCAGTATTACAGTCCAGCAGGGAAGAAAAATTCACAAAAAGCTGATAAGAACACTACAAGTGATGAAATGCTGTGGGAGCACAGGAAAGCAGGCTCTGGCTAGGGTGGAGGGTGGTCACAGAAGTGGTCAGAGGAGGAGAGAGCTGAGCCAGACTTTAAGAATGGGAAATTGTATTGGTGTCTGGTCTTCTCCAAGTTTTCTCCATTGATACTTCCAGCATTAGGGAGAATTTTCCAGGTTGGGACCATTTTATTTTTTGTTAATCACCTTCATTACCCACATGTGATTAAAGAAACACCTAACGGGAAATTATAACATTAGAACTCTCTACCTGCATTATATCTTGGCTGTTGCCCAACTTAAGCATTATCTTTTCACTGTGTGTCCATATAGTGCCTGAATAATATTAGCATTCATATTAGTAATGATAATAGCCTCACATTTGTATAATGCATTCCAGTTTAGAAACCACAATTTATAAACATTACATCTACAAATTAATTATATTTTAGACATATAGGAAAACAAAGAAAATGATTAAAATAGCCATCTATAGTCACACCAGCCAATTAACTAGACATTACTGGGTTTTTTTTTTTTTGCTTTTTTTTCTTTTTCAGGAACACACACAGCCATGGCCCACCTGCAAAGGTAACTGCACTCAGGCCTGGCCCATAGCCTCCATGACAACATGAGGTTTAGAAGACTACTGCAATTCATACACTGATTTGGAAGAGAAACATCTTTTTAAAATTAGTTTTATTTTTATAAAAGTCATATATATATAGTCACTGTTTAAAGGGACAGCTAGATCTACAAGACTTGTTAAGAAAAGTAACAGTCCTTTCCCCTAGGTACCCTGTGGTTCCAGAAAGTGAAAAGTATCAGAGAATGATGGGGACATCTGAAAAGAACACAAAGAAGCCAGTGAGCTCCCAATGGCAAAATGTGGAATAATTTGTTCATCAAAATAGATAATGATAATAATGCATTATAATGCATTAAATAAAATAAGAACCCAGGAGTCCACACTGATAATTAATTAATTAATTATTTGATGAGAAAGAAAAGCTCTTCCTTAGAGTAAAATGCAAACTAATAAACAAAGAAGGAATGATAGAGTTAGAAAATCATCAATGGATGGTAGAACTAGTGGGAGAAAGTTTGATGAGGAAAAGAATATTTATGTAATATCAAAGTAGTTCCCCACAATTACTTATTAATTACAAAGGGAAAATAGTAACTTTACATTAGTTACTACCTATCTTAGTCTGTTTGGGCTACTATAACAAAATGCCATAGACTGAGTAGCTTATAAACAATAAGCACTGGTAATATGGGTGATGTTGAAACCACAATGCTGTTCACATGAAATCTTCATAGGATTGTACATTAATGATACTTTAATAAAAATATAAGCATTGGTTCTGGAAGTTTCGAAGTCTAAGATCATGGCTTGGCCAATTTGGTGTCTGGTGAGGGCTCACTTCCTCATATTTGGCCTTATTCTCACCGTAAACTTGCATGGCTAAACTGGCAAGAGAACTCTCTGAGGCCTCTTTTATAAGGGCACTAATCCCAATCATGAGAGCTCCATTCTCATGACTTAATCACCTGAGAAAGACTCCACCTCCTAATATCAATCATCTTTGAGGTTAGGATTTCAACATATAAATTTTGTGGGGGACAGAAGCATAAGACCATGACAATACCTAAACCAAGTGATCAAAGCTAACAGCAGCAATATTGAGACAAACCGACATCATGTACCTCCTGATATGACAAACTGAGAAGGACACAACCTCACTTTTGTTATTCTTGCTGATTTAACCATCTGGAAATAGCATAAAATGCAAATTTACAGAAAATGCATAAAATAAATAGCCTATATACGTCAGCATTCTAAGGCCAAGAAAGACAAAAAGAATGGAGGAATTGTTTTTAAAAGAGATTAAGCAGACATGATAACTAAATGTAATGCATATCCTAGATTGGATCCAGGACCCAGAAAAAAGAAGCTGTAAAGAACACTACTGGGACAATTGTTCAAATTTGAATATGAATTTTGTTTTAGGTAACACTATTATTTCAAGGCTACATTTTCTGGTTTTGATAATCATGCTGTGGTTATGTACAGAATGTCCTTATTCTTAGGAAACACAGCCTGAAGTATTTAGGAGTAAATGAACATGATGGTCTTTGTTACCTTCAAATGGTTCATGAGAGAGAGAGAGAATGATAAAATAACTGTGCCTCACAGACTACGTACGTACAACAGAGAGTATATCTGACCAAGCAGTGTATCTAACCAACCAATTTGTATAAAAGAAATGGTCTGAAGTGAAGATACATACAGATAATTGGGCAATGGTCAATAGCTAGCTAGCCATCTTTCAGGGGACTGGAAGATCAGAGATAAGTAGTTTTATACAGAGGCATGTGGGTAGATACATAGGAATGGGTACACATAGAGACCACAGATGGCAGTGAACAGCCTAGTAGACAAAATAACTTTGCTAGTTAACATTAGCTAGCCATTGTCACCACCAACTCCAGAACCTCCAAGGTGGACATGTGAATGGAATGGTCTTGGCAGCAAAGACAGAAGCTAATATGGGCCCAGCATTATGAATTCATACTTAAAAAGTCCAATCTAGTATTTCTACCTCTGAATACCCAAATTACAGCAATAGAGACCAATACTATATGGCATTATTCCTTGAAGAGACCTACTGGGCACTGGGTGACAAGTTGACTATATTGGGCTCTCCCATCCTAGAAAGGATAGTAGTTCATCCTTACAGGAATAGATACCTATCCAGAAATGAGTTTACCTTTCCTGTTTGCAAAGCCTCAGCCAGCACCACTATTGGCAGGTTCATGGAATTCCTGATCTATAGGCCTCGTATCCCACCTAGAATGGCATCTGACCAGACTAGCCCCTTATATGCACAAAGGAGATACAGGAGAGGGACAATGACCATGGGGTCTACTCGTCATATCACATAACACACCAGGCAGAGGCAACTGGTCTGAAAGAGCACTGGAAAAGCCTTTTAAAGGTACAACTAAAATGTCAGATTATAAGAAACACTGAAAATAGGGAGCAAACCTTGAAAGTATTGTGTATTTGCTAAGTCAGAGACCTCTATGTGTTGCTGTACTCAAATATTAAGGGCACATAAATCCAGGAAACAAGGGTTGGAAGCAAGAATTGTCCCAATTACCTTTACTCCTGGTGACCTATTGAGGGACTTTTGCCTCCTGTCCCCTCAGTTCTGGGGTTTGCAAGGCTGAAGGTCCTGTTTTCCAAAGGGGGCATGCGCTTTCCAGGGGACAAAACAAAGGTCCCAGTGAACTACAAGTCAAAGATGATGCCAGGGCACTTTGGATTCCTTGTGCCCAGGAACTAACAGGTGAGAGGAGGAGTCACTGTCCTGGCAGGTAGTGGATCCTAGTATTCCGGGGAGGAAGGGTGGCTTGTACAAAATGACGGCCAGGAGAAATTGTATGTTGGATCGCAGGTGACCCACGAGGGAACCTCCTGTTATTTTTCTTGCTCCCTTGTAACTGTCAGTGAAGAAGTACAGCAATATCAGAGAAGTTCTCACACAGAGAATGAAGGGCTGGGTCCCACCCCCACCCCCACCCCCACCCCTAGGTGAGGACTGAGACCCACTGAGGAGACAGCTGAGTACGAGCTGACTCTAGAATGAATAGTGGACAAGGGACAGGATGAGTGCCACTTGTGTCCCCAAGATCAACTGCAATGACTGGGGTTATAGTCCACCCCACAGACCACCTTCTTCTGAGTTTTTCCTCAGAAATAAATGTCCAGGGGATTTACTCAGGAGTTTCTCCACACACCTGTGTGGAGAAGTAGATCTCCATGGCCCAACAGGTGGATGGTGCTGGCCATAAGAATACACCTCATAGACCTCCTACTATGGGGAGCATAGTTAACTAAGGGTTTCAGCTGCTGTACTCTGATATCTATGGGAAGTTGTTGTGCCAAGGCCACACCTCGCACTGGCCATTCCCCAGTAATGACTGAAGGGGAGATGCAGGACCCCTTTGTCAGAAGACTTTGGCTCAATGACTCTCTGATGGCAGGGAACTCCTTAGACTAAATGGAAATCCACCCAAGCTTTTCTCCTTGTCTTCTTCATCCAGAGTCAGAACTACATTGCCATCTGATGGTACTCAGACTTGCCAAGATCCCTCCTTATTTCCTTTCAGGCATTTCCTCTAATAAAATTCTTGCACATTTAATCCTTCATTGGCATCTGCTTTTCAGAGCATCTGGACTAACACAGGGGGAAAATGTAGACAACTGGTAAGTCTTGGAGAAGGGTACATAGGCTCCTTCCACTATTAATGCAACTCTTCTTTAAGTTTGAAATTATATCAAAATAAAAAGTTAAAAAAAACTTACCCCATGTGTTTAAAGGCACTTACAATGAAAAATGTCAATCAAATATGGACCCTTTCTTTATCTATAGATGAGAAGAGTTCAAACATGATGACAATACTGAGATAATAGAGGCACGTTTTCTCATTTTACCACCTGAATTCAGAAATTGACTTCAGAGTACCAACCTTAATATTAGTATCTTAAAACAATTTCTCTCTACCTTCTCCCTGCAGTTAAACCCAGATAAAACAGTTTCTTAATGTCAGCACCAGGGCTGAAAGCCCATACCCTCTTTCATACTATCAACAAAGAAGGCAGCTTTTACATGGAACTTATCTAGTCACATATCCAGACCCATGTTTCTCTTCTTCTACAAGCAAATGCTAGCTGATGTTTACACACTGGTTCCCTTTTCCCACTTTGCTGGTCTGTTTCTGTAGGGTCAGCATTTTCAATACATATGTGGAATAAACAAAAGGCCCTATCATTTGTTTCCTCCCACTGTTGTTTTTGTCTGGTTGTCAGAGCTGCTCTAGGATGGCTGCAATGGCCATAAGAAAGATAGGGATTACTTTCCCACTCCAAGTCAAACAAACAAGCAAAAATTCTGGTAGAGATAGTCTTTAAAGTTAAATGGACCTTTCAAAATCTTAAGTACTTTGAGCTTTAATAGAGTAATCATTAAACATATGTTGACAGAAAAAATTCAAAGAACTGAAAAGGGACCCTGGAGACCATCTTGTCCACCCTCTTCATTTTACCTATGGAAAAAGGCAGAGTGGGGAAATCACTTGACCATGGTACAGAGCTGGTGTTAAAATCCAGGTCACCAGATTCCTCAAACTGGTCCTCATTCAACTGCATTATAATGTCTCCTTGCTGACAACTTTTAAAATTGTAATTTGCTTAACAATGGCATTTTTCAATCAACTACAGGAAATAATTCTAAAATTTCTATGGAACCACAAAACAACCCAAACAGCCAAAGAATATTGAGAAGAAGAACAAAGCTGCGTCTATCACACTTCCTGACTTCAACCTCTACTACAAAGCTACCGTAATTAAAACAATATGGGAAAGATGGCTGCGTGAGAGGTGAGACAGAGGCTTCCTCTTAAAACCTCATATAATATGAAAATAAAGCTACTACAACTACTCTTGAAAGAGCAACGGGAAAGAGGATGGCAACAAACAGCATGCACCTGGAGACAAGAGCAGCCCTCACAGAAAAGGGTAACGTACTAAAGCTGTGGTCCTGCGGGATCCAAGCCCTTCCCCCACCCCAGCTCACCAGCAGGAGGAAGAGAAACGGAGCAGGGGGGGAGTGCAGATGTGGGACTGCTGAATACCTAACTCTGGAGATCTGCTCTGGGAGCACAAACCTACATTTCATGGTGCTTGCATGATACTCTTGTAATTAGGGGGTTGGAAAGCTAAGACAGGCAGAATTCCTGGAAAGACTAAGAATCCAGCTGCTTGTGAAAGCAGGGATCCATACCCAGCTGCTCAAGGACAAAAGAAAGGTGGGCAGTCTGAGAGACTTCCTAACAAAGAAGCCCTTAGCAAGAGGGCTGCTAAAGGGGCAAGGATTGCACAGAGCTTACTGCTCAGGAGAAAGGACAGGCAGACAAAACTGTCTGGGTGCACTCTGCCCAGCAGGTTGGGAGCTTTCACGATCTTCAGGTGCTCCAGCTCCCTGGCTGCCTACACAGATGCAAGAACCCCTTCTGTGACAGGCAGACTAGTGCATCTTTCTTCTGGCCAGCCCCACCAGGCTTGCAAACTGGGAAATCATTCCCTGGTGTTAGGCCAGCCAGAGGGAAGATCTGTCTACAGCAACTAAAAACGCAAAGCACAGAGGTTTGCTTATACCTGTGTGTTCGGCCCACTGGTTCAGGCAGTGGAGACAGGCATAGCAGCCAGGAACCAGCAAACAGGCCTTTCCTCCCCGGAGGCACCAATACCACTCCCATAAAATCCCCGCATTGCTTCAGGGGCTGAGCAGCCCCAGAGAGTAGAGGTTCTGGGCACTAGAGGGCACCATACACAAATATGAAACGCCAAAGGAACCTGGTCCAGAGTAAAATTATAAACACAACTCCTGAGAAAGATTTAAATGATATGGACCTTATGACTCTTCCTGAAAAGGAGTTCAAAATAAAAATCATTAACATGCTCGTAGAGGTACGGAAAGATATTCAAGAACTCAGGAATGAATTCCGGTCAGAGATCCAATCATTGAAGAACACAATGGACGGTATTAAAAGCAGATTGGATATGGTGGAGGAGACAATAAGTGAAATAGAAACTAGAGAAGAATACAAAGAAGCTGAGGCACAGAGAGAAAAAAGGATCTCTAAGAATGCAAGAATATTGAGAGAACTGTGTGACCAATCCAAACGGAACAATATTCGCATTATAGGGGTACTAGAGGAAGAAGAGAGAGAGAAAGGGATAGAAAGCATCCTTGAGATGATTGCTGAAAAATTCCCCAATCTGGGGAAGGAGATAGTCTCTCAGTCCATGGAGGTGCACAGATCTCCCAACACAAGGAACCCAAGGAAGACAACAGCAAGACATATAGTAATTAAAATGGCAAATATCAAGGATAAGGACAGACTATTAAAAGTAGCCAGAGAGAGAAATAGGATCACATACAAAGGAAAACCCATCAGGCTATCATCAGACTTCTCAGCAGAAACCTTACAGGCCAGAAGGGAGTGGCATGATGTATTTAATGCAATGAAGCAGAAGGGCCTTGAACCAAGATTACTTTATCCAGCAAGGTTATCATTTAAATTTGAAGGAAGGATTAAACAATTCCCAGATAAGCAAAAGCTGAGAGAATTTGCCTCCCACAAACGATCTCTACAGTGTATTTTGGAGGGACTGCTATAGATGGAAGTGTTCCTACAGATTAATAGCTGTCACCAGAGGTAATAAAACCACAGTAAAGAATATAGAACAGCTAATTACTAAGAAAATGCAAAATTAAATTAACTATCCCCAAGGTCAAGCAAGGGATAGACAAACAGTACAGAATATGATACCTAATATATAAAGAATGGAATAGAAAGAAAAAGGAAACAAACAAACAAAAAAAAGAACCTTTATATTGTGTTTGCAATAGCATATTAAGTTAGTTGTTAGACTTTTAGATAGTAGGGAAGTTAACCTTAAACCTTTGGTAACCACGAATCTGAAGCCTGCAATGCCAATAAGTACATACCTATCCATAATCACCCTAAATGTAAATGGACTGAATGCACCAATCAAAAGACATAGAGAAACTGAATGGATAAAGAAACAAGACCCATCTATATGCTGCCTTCAAGAGACTCACTTTAAACCCAAAGACATACGCAGACTAAAAGTGAAGGGATGGAAAACGATATTTCATGCAAACAACAAGGAGAAAAAAACAGGTGATGCAGTACTTGTATCAGACAAAATAGACTTCAAAACGAAGAAAGTAGTAAGAGATAAAGAACGACATTACATAATGATAAAGGGGTCAGTCCAACAAGAAGATATAACCATTATAAATATATATGCACCCAACACAGGAGCGCCAGCATATGTGAAACAAATACTAACAGAATTAAAGGAGGAAATAGATAGCAATGCATTCATTTTAGGAGACTTCAAAACACCACTCACTCCAAAGGACAGATCAACCAGACAGAAAATAAGTACAGACACAGAGGCACTGAACAACACACTAGAACAGATGGACCTAACAGACATCTACAGAACACTGCACGCAAAAGCAGCAGGATACACATTCTTCTCAAGTGCACATGGAACATTTTCCAGAATAGACCACATACTAGGCCACAAAAAGAACCTCAGTAAATTCAAAAATACTGAAATCCTACCAACCAACTTCTCAGATCACAAAGGTATAAAACTAGAA